>CM071932.1:32931800-33116030 GCA_016081115.2 Rehmannia glutinosa | reverse complement strand
TGCTAGTGGTGTTAGAGAGCTTAACCATCCCTTAGCCTTATCGTGAGAGAATGCGAAAGGCAACATTGAATGATATCCCTCGAAACACCATTCATCTTGGCCGTGTCACAAATTTCCAAAAAGTGGCGTAGATACGCGTTTGGATCTTCAAACTCTGCCCCCAACCGATTTTGTGACACCATCTGGATCAATGCCGGTTTAGTTCAAAGTTGTTTGCATCGATCGGCAGACGGGCCCACACCCCTATAAGTCGACTTACCTACGGGTGATGTAGTCCCTTGAATCGCCCTTCTCGCAGACTCTCTGGTCAGTTACAGGACGTGACGCCCCAGTGGCGCTCTTCATTGTTTTTGTTGTTGTTTGCATTTGGATTAGTCTCATCCGCCATTGTTTTAGCTTCTTTTCCTTAGTTGCTTCTTTGTCTTCTTGATTTCCAAATCAATGGGTATTGGCTTCGGGTAGATCCGGAACGCGTGATCATCGCGAGATTTGCACTTAACAAAAACTTAGAACCGAAATAATAAAAGAAATAATTTCAAAAAATTTGAAAAAATTAGAAAAAAAAATAATGCTCCAAGTAAGATTGAACTACTTATTACTACATCTAAGTAGAATCCATCAATCCTGACAATGGCGCCAAAAACTTGTTCGCCAAAAATATTTGTTTTAGATCTCTACACGCAACCTCACGCAGTGTATACAGTGTAGTTTATAGCATAATGGCAAGCAAGGTCGTATTCTCGCTGATTGATATGTGAAACACATAAAGGTTATAATAACATCGCATTCTAATTTTATTGAAGCGACCGAATATCAAGTTTGTAATAAAAGTCAAAAATAACACTAAAAATAAATAAATTTGCGAACCCACAAGTATTTTCAACAACTACAAGAGCAATCTTGGGTACATAATCTCAACATGTTTCTTCAATATTAAATCCAATTAAAGTTTCAATTAGTTCATGCAATTCTATGGGTTCAATTCTAAAATAGTTTATTCCCCCTCCGGAGTGGCGCATAAACAAAGTAGATTAATAATAATTGAGGTCTTTCGATCCATCACAACTATTATTAACTCCCAAAAAGATCTTTGAATTGAAATTCTCCCCACAAAAGAGGTAGTCTCCGGATACATTACCCTGTTTTATGTCTGGGATTTGATTTTCGTGCTTGCTAGAACTCACCTCTCGGATTCCTGACTAACAAGTATGACATGCAAATTATTGGCCAAATAATCGACAATTATAAATAAGCACGAATTCATAAAATAGAACACATGAATCAATTAAGAAAGAAATTAATTAAGATTTAACAAAAACCACGTTTTGATTACGCCTCTAAGATCCGAAGATTAGCCAAACATTGATAACAAATTCATACACAAATTAAAATCAATATTATGACATCATTTAAGCATAGACAAGAGATCTAAACATAGAAAGAAAACCCTTCTTGTCGTCGGACGGATTCTCCTCCTAAGCCTTCAAGCTCTTGTGCTCCGTAGATGCGAAAGACCTTGTAGTATTCTTCACGACCCAGCCCTCCTCTCTCTAAGACCTTCGATCTTGTGTTCTGCGTAATTTAATGCTTTTTGTGGTATGAATGTTGTAATTTTTGTGCAAGCCTTGGTTCCTTTTTATAGATGTTGGGAGTGATCACTTGTAAGAGTTGGAACAGGAAAAGAACTCAAAAAATGCGTGGCGTAGTCCCACTGACTGGTACTGTGTGACATCACACAACCGTGTGGGTTTTGTCTCGCCTAATACCACACGCCCGTGTGGGTCCACATGGTCCGGGCCGTGTGGCTTGGTTCCGTCCCCTGTTTTCTTCCTTTTTCACATAGGTGTGTCACTTTTCACATGGGTATTTTCACACGACCATGTGACACCACACGATCCGCCGTGTGATGTGTTTTTGTCCATTTTCTTCGTCTTTTTGCTCTTCTCTTTGCACTTTTCGGTCTTATCTAGGCCTTCCAACTCGATATTTCATCATTTTAAGCTCCATTTTACGTAAAGAGATTACAAGAATACGCTTTGAGATCATGCCCTTCTAAAGAAGCCAAGTAAAACACACTAAATATACGTGCAAATGCATCAAATATATATCATTTTAAGCCATATATTTTACACGCATCAGAATTATTTCAAAGGCCTACCCACCAAAATGTTATTGGTACTAAGTGGGTATACAGAAACAAGATGAATGAAGAATGATCTGTAGTGAGAAACAAAGCAAGAGTAGTAGCCAAAGGGTATTGCCAAGAGGAGGGCATAGATTTTGATGAAACTTTGCACATGTTGCAAGATTAGAAGCAATTAGAATGTTTCATGCTTATGTTGTGCACAAGTACTTCACTGTCTATCAAATGGATAAGAATAGTGCATTTTTGAATGGACTTTTTCAAGAAGAAGTCTATGTGGAGCAACCTCCAGGTTTTGAGCAGAAAACTATTGGAAATAAAGTCTACAAAGCTCAATAAGACATTATATGGTTTGGAACAAGCACCAAGAGCCTAGTATGACACATTTTCCCAGTTCCTTATTGACAATGGATTCACCAAAAGGCAAGGTTGATAGGACACTCTTCAGTCAAGATGGGGAGAGTATACCGCTTGTTAAATATATGTGGATGACATTATCTTTGGATCCACAAACAAAAGTTGTGTGACAAATTCTCAAATTTCATGCAAGGGAAAGTTGAGATGAGTATGATGGGAGAGCTGACTTTCTTTCTAGGTCTTCAAGTCAAGCAAATGAAGGATGGAACCTTCATAATTCAAACCAAGTATACCAGCGATTTAATGAAGAAATTTGGTATGGAAGAGAAGTCATCTATGAAGATTCCCATGAATACTTCAGTCAAGATGGACATGGATGCAGAAGGCAAAGTTGTTGATCAAACAAGATATAGAGCTCTCATTGGATCTTTGCTCTATTTAATCGCAGTAGCGACATCACCTTTGATGTAGTTGTATGTGCCATTTAATTTCGCTCTAAAGAAAAGTCACATGACTATTGCCCAAGAGAATTCTAAGGTATTTGAAGGATGCCGGGGGAAGTTGGCTTACGGTATCCAAAGGATGAAGGATTCAAGCTAGTTGGCTACTCCGGACTGACTATGTTGGATGTAGAGTGGGCAGAAAATGCAAGTGCACAAGAAAATTGGCCAAATGCTTGAAATAGGTTGATTTCTTGGTTCGGCAAGAAACGATATTCAATTTATAGCTACATCCACAGTGAAGCAAAAGTACATTATTGCGAGGCAACTATTGTGACCAAGTCTTATGGATGAGGCAACATCGAGAGACTATGATATAGAAGAAAAGAGATTCCAATTATGTGTGTGGTCGATAATTTTTACCGCAAAGCGTACGGTGTCAAGTTTTAGTATAAATTTGAAAGTGGGGTTATCGTCTCCAAGGGATTGATATCGGTGTATACTAAGTATTGTAATTATAATAGCTTAATTCTATCTAGATAATCGCCAAGAGATGAATTTTTATGAAACAAAAATTAAACTTAAAAGTTAAAGTTTAGACAATTTATCAAACACTTAAGATATGAATTCTAGAGGTTGATTCACCTAGTTATCTCATATGTTCTCAATCCATTTTACTAATCACACGTTATTAATCTATAAGTCCAATATTCCTACTGTTTATCACTTCCTCTCTCGAGTGCCAAGTGATCTTAGTTTTCAATCCTGATTTTGATATCTCTCTAAAATCATAAATTAAACCCTAATGCGCTCAATGAATATTCTATCATAGGCTTCAAAAGATTCATAAAATTCGCAGTTCTATGAAAATAGTCAAGCAAGGATTGACAAAGCCCTGGCGATGAAGATAGCTGAGAAGCTTGAGAAATCTGGTCTCAAGCAGTTCCTATCAATGGAGTTCTTGCACACCTATTTGGAAGAGGTTGCAATGTTTTAAGTGAATGCTCAGGTTCATGATGATGAGATTCGCTCATCGGTCCACAGCAAGGAGATAAGTTGACTGTTGTGGACTTAGCTGCTAGCTGTTATCTTCTTTCTTTTGATTTGAAGGAGATAACTGAGAAGGATATCAACCTGGCTGCTACATGGAAGAAAATAGCCAAGCCAGATGCTACTGTGAAGCCTGTCTATACAGCCAAGAAGTCGTTGATCAAATATGACTACCACAAATTGATGGACGTGGTGGCCCTCTTAGGAATGGGAAACCCTTTCATGTGAACAAAAAGATGTTCGGGGCAAATCTCTGTTTGCCCAACACCAAGTTCATGCAAGGAAGGCGAACACGAGCAAGGGGGAATCAGTTGACCCTGTCCCCAAGAACACAACTGCGACTGCAACGACCTCTTCTCCTAAGCCTGTCCAGAAGAAAAAGAAGACACCTGCCCTGCAGCCAAGTCAGCTCTTGCCCCTGCAGCCGAGGAAAACCCTACCCTCGTAGCCGAGAAGAAATCCCTAGCTCTTTCTCCGATCATCAAGAAAAAGCGCTCAGTTGTGCCATGGAAGTTTGCAGCCAAGAAGCTGAAAATAGATGAGTCTACTGCCATTGAAGAGAAACCAAAAGAGGATGAGGTTCCATTAGTCAAGATAAGGATACTTGTGAAAAAGTTTGCATTAGCCTAGCCAGCTGAGTCTGGCACATCTGTTGAAAATGAGGCTGCTGAGGATGAGCAGCAAACTTCGAAAGATAAGAGTGGTGCGGAATCTACTAAGAAAGAACAGACTGTTGTTGGTGCACAGCAGAGTCCACAAGAGTTAGCTGTCAGGGAGACAGCTGCAGAATCAGAACCCAACACGGTGACAAGGATCTTTGAAGAGGTAGCTGTTAGATCTCCTCAGACAAATGCGAGGACTGCTGAGGAACAGAGGGCACCTCTTTAGCCCATGCTGGAGGACGATGACTTGGTGATGTTATCTCCTGCATACCTTGACATCCAGGAGAGGCTACGAATATGGAGGTCCTGGAAGCTAAGTTATGATAGGTATTAATTTCAAAGCCCATAATTCATTGAGGAACTCTGTGCAATATTTCTATGATTTTGCACCACCATCCTCTATCAAAAGAAGGATGAAGAGAAGGAAAAGGCGATTGAAAAGGCCAAGGCCATTGAGGAGTCGAAAATGCCCACATTTGTGCCTTTACGGAAGCACAAGAAAGTTCCTTGCTGCCAGCCATCAGCAGTGATAGCAATGTCGAAGAGTTGGAACCTGTTGATGCAGTAGAGATGGCTGAGCTGAGCCAAGCAATTAAAGAGTCCAAGGAGCTGCACGAGCAGACTTTGCAGAGGGGCCCAGAAGAGTTATCATCCAAGTTAATCTCTCCTAGCCCTAATATTTTGGAGATGGTGAGGATAATCAATGCCACTACCTCACCTGTGCACTCTGAGGGACAAGAATCCAGGAAGAATGGCGATGAAGCTAAGGAAGGAGATGAAGAGGGCACCTTAGCCAAGCCTACCCCTGAATAAGGTGTTGATACACCTGCCCTATCGGTTGAACACTCAACTGGACAAACAGTCGAGTCTCAAGTTTGCAATGACCATATTGCTCGTGACTCAGCTGGTGCATCAGTTGAGGGGGAATCGCAAAACACCACAAAATGGTTGGAGGAGGTCATGGGAGACCTTACAAATCTGAAGATTGGAGGCAAAGATAAGAATGTAAATGAACAGCAGAGTGGGGTTGACGACGCTCAGATGGTTCAGACTATCTCAGCTGAAATCCCAGCTGCTCTGCAGGTCGATGAAGTTGCTTATAAAGCCAAGACAAGGAATGGACAGGAAGCCGTGACGGAGTTGAGAATGTTGGCTCACGAAAGTGCAATCCTAGAGGTTGAGACCTCAAAGGATGCCATGCCAGAAGGCCCTAAAGCGGCTCGGCTGTCTTTGAAGGGATTGTCCAAGACTCGGTGCGGTTAAGACTACAAGGGAATGTAGAAGGCCCAACAACGATTGAGAGGCGAGGTAATGCGGCCCAAAGGAGATTGAGACTTCCTTGGATAAGAATGTTGAAGAAGAAGGAATGCCAACTCCTCAAATAGAGTCGATTGAAAACGAAGAAATAAGCGCTCTAAATGACTCTTAAGAACACGTGTTTGTGGAAATTTTAGACACGGATGATGAAGGCGATCAACAAGATAAACACGAAGAGGACCCATCGGTTGAGGAGTTTGTGGCTAAGATGAGGGAAGCGGCGACAAAAGCCGCCATTTCCAGTTCACACTGGTTGATGGCCCACCCCTATGGTGCCATCACCAACCCATGATCTTTGCTAAGGCGGTGAGGATAAGACTACTCAAGAGGAAGGACAAACTGATACCAATGAAGCCGTTGAGACAACTGAGGATCAGTTTGCTCTGCAGGCTAAGATAGCAACCGATGATGTCGATGATGCTAAAACAATTTGAGGCACACGAGAGAGCATCAAGGAAAGGGTAAAGCTCTGAAGGAGAAGTGGGAGAAATTCCTTGGTCCTAGATGAACTTTTGCTGAGTACTTTCCATTTGTTGCGGAAGTACCATTGGGCCGAGTGTTGTTGAGAGTGTTAGGTATCCGTCAACATTCCTCCCGATGGTCGAGACTCGGATGATAGAACAATAGTGCCGTTTGGTTTTGATTTTGATGTTTTATGGCCGAAGAGTAGTCCACTCAAGTAGCCGACTTTGAAAAGCCTTCAAGGTGATCTCTTTGAGATGGAAAACATGGAAAAAGGATTTGCAGCATTGAATCAACGGCTGGACAATCGCGATGCAACGATCTCGGGAGACATTCGAGGAATTGTGATAAGGATAAAGGAATGGACAGCCTGAGACCAAAGCACTTAGACGTGAGCAAGTCGGCTACTTCAAATCACATTTTGCCAAGCTAGTGATTTGAGGTTCTAAAAATGCCAAGTTTGATAGAGGTACGTGGATCACATCTTTAGGATGGACCACTCACATAAAACGGACATGGAGTTCTTCAGCAAGCTCAACATAAGCGAGCCTTCTCAAGACGAGAAGCCAACATGCGCACCGAGATAATGGTGATGCAAAATAGAAATGAAATTAATGGTTGTTGAGATGAAGGCTCGAGGTCGAATTTTGAATGAAGATCCACAAGCCATGAGAAGATGGACTTGACTAATGCGAAATGGATCTAATCTAGAGTACCCCACCGGTGACTCTCCCGCTTTGGTGATGTTGCCAAAAAGGGAAGATAGTAGTAAGGGGAATGACAATAAGGAAGTGATGTGAAGAAACCCCACTAAAGATTATGCTTGCAAAACCCCCCAACTAGGCTCGATCACCTGACTCTCTCCTTAGTCGGCTACCACAGGGCCTATCAATCAAGAGAAAGTTGCATTAGCTTTCAAGAAAACTCGAGAAGCTATTGAAGCTGATTTGGCCAAAGGTGGATGAAAGGTGTTAGGAAATTTATTGTTTAGATTTTGATGAATGCCATGTAAAACTTAGAATAGGAAGTTGGCACCCCATTTTTGTTGTAAACCGCATTGTAATAAATAGGGGTGGTCAATTTGAGTTAAGTCGCCTACGCCCAAACATGCAAGAAGACAACGGAGACTAGAAGGAAGACTCATTGCAAGACAGTAAGTATGGCAAAAGAAGAGTAGACGGAAACTCTTGAAGAAGCGGTGAGATGCAACAGTGGAGCATCAGTCAAGTCAACTCAAGAAAAGCCAAGTCTCAAGTTGAAGTGATGAAGATTCATCCAATGATTGGAAGGCGACTCTAAGTCACCAGGGAAAGCAAGGAAATGCGGTCAAGTCGAGATAATGAAAAAGATCCGTTGCCTGACGAAATCAAGAGAATTACCTAAACAAGTAATATCTCCATACTACCTTTCTCGAAGTGCTCAGTCCCCGAAGCGTGCAAAATGAATAAACCAATGGGAAGCACTATGTAAGTCCAGCGGCTACGATAATCTAGAGGGGGTGAATAGATTATCTCCATCTTTTCGTTTCGCCCTCTTTTTCAAACCGAATGCTCAAACACAATAATAAGGTGCGGAATGTAAACAACACACGTCGATTTAAGAGGTTCAACCCACCTAGGGCCTAATCCTCTACCACCGCGATATGTCGGGATGGATTTCGAAAAGAAAAAGAATTTTATTAATTACCAAAATTAATACAAATTCAACTTACAACACCTTGAAGAGCACCACACTCTTCTTCAACACCACCTTTGGAGATTACCACAATCTCCTTTGAAGATTACCACAATCTTCCTTCAGCGGCACCTTGTGAAGATTACCACAATCTTCACCCTTCAAGAGCACCACACTCTTCAACACCTCAACAAGAAGATTACCACAATCTTCTTTACACCTAACACCTAGTTCACCCAGTGTGTTCTTACCACAAGAACACTCACAAGGATATCTTGTGTTTGAATGCGACCACAAATTCAAGATTACAACTCGATAATTGATAATACAATAGAGTGCAAGTGTAATCAAGAATAGCCTAGACCTCAAAGATGTGAAAGTGATAAGCTAGGCAATTTTACAACAAGAATAATGACAATGAAAGACCAAGTGTTTGCTTGAAGTGTATCTTGTTGTGTTGTATCTCAATTGTTGTATTGGTTGCTCCAAAACTTCCTCTATTTATAGGAGATGATTGATCAAGCATAGGCTCCTCTTGGGGATAGAAAATCTCAGAAAAATACAATTAAAATCAAGAATATAGCTGTTAGAAATCAATCCCACAATTTAAGGAAAGTTTGTCTTTGTCAAACGGTCGAATTTTCTTTGTCAAAACATAGAGGCGGCCGGGTCGCACGAAATAGGCGTTGAAAAAGAATACGGCAAAATAACACAGGCGGCCGGTCGACGTCTACCTCGACGGTCGACCATCACCCCAACCGGTCCCCCTCATGGATTTTGCAAGGATTAAACGTTACGTTTGGAAACACTTGCAGTCCAGGTCGACCCTCAGGCGGCCGTCGGCTGGGCCGAGTCGGCCGAGCGGCCGTCGACTGCTCTTTTTCTTCCGTCTCATTTTACATTTTGAACACATCTTCAGGTGCGACGGGTTGCCCTATAGAGGCGGCTAGGTCGACCACGAGACAAGAAATATTGTCCAAATTTTGTCGAAAATAAAACTCAAGAAATACTCCGAAAATTTAGTAAAAACATTTTAAACCGATCGGAAGTATTAGGACAATCATTTAGAAACAACGTTTGAGAGTAAAAACCCAATAACGTAAAATCATTAAAAGCGTTGTCCAATTTAGACGAAAATAAACTTTGAGAGAATACTCAGGAAAATATTAAAATCATTTTAAATCATTTAGGAGTATTTGGACAACCTTTAAAAACATTGTTTTGGTGATAAAATAAAATCATCAAAATTAAGATAAAAACATGTATCAAACAATCTCCCCTTTTTGATGATTACAAACCAAAACAATTTTATCCCAAACTAAGAGAGCAATTTTAGAAATGATTTTCCGGTAAAAGCTTTTGACCGTTTGGAAGCAACCAAAATTTCCAAAAATATTAAAGCAACCAAGTAGGGAGTAAATATTTTCAAAAATAAGCTCAAGCTCCCCCTATCAACAAGCATATCAAGAATAATGTAAAAGCAATTATCCATAAGCTAAAAACTTAAGCTTTTACAATTTGCTCAAGAGCTTATAAGCTCCCCGTCAAAACAACATTAAACAATAATATAGGTCCATCAAGCAACAAATGGACTAACAATAAATCACAACTTATGGCTTTTATGAGCCATAGCTTATAGCTTTTATGACAAGCTTTAATTAGCTTCTTTGAGCTAACGAGCCAATTTCCTGTTTCTCCCCCTTTGGAATCATCAAAAAGAATGTTAGGATGATAGAAACATCATAGAAGTATATTAAAGTGCACCTAAAGAAATGGTTTATCAACCATTGAGCAATTTTGGCTTAAAAAACCAAGGAAAATGGGAGAAATATATCATGAAGAGTTCATGCGCTCGTTTTATTTCCCAAAACATGATTTCAATGAGTATAGAAGACTTTTGGAAGCGAGAGAATCATGTAGAAGTTGAAATTTTCATTGCGACATTTTAACAAACACCTGTGTGTGTGAAAAATAGAAGAGGTTGTATATAACCTTTGTAAATGGTTCAAGCCAAAAAAATTCATATCATTAATCAACCTCATTTCAAAGCTCAATCATATGCACCATATGCAATAAATTGTTCATCAATAAAAAGCTCAAAGTAGATTCTCAAGGGTTCAACCCAATTGAGATAAGCTAAGAATGATCAAGGCATTACAAATGCCAAAAATTAGAGCAACCATCAAGTAATAAGTCATGCTTTCAACAATACATGTATCAAAAGTCCCAACATATTCAACTAAGCATAACAAAGCAATAAAAGAAGCACTTTTACCATCAAGTACTTCATACCAATGATCAAACAATGCTTTTAGAGTATTTTTACCATCAAATACTCCATCAAAAATCATGATCATCCACAAGTCATTATCAACTTGCAATATTAACCCTTTTAAGAAAAACAAGCAAATATCATTAGTACAAATGAGTTTTACAAAAATTCATCAAAATACAAAACATCATTAATGAAAATGCTAGAAAGTAAAGGGGTGGGGTAACATCATTCCTCATCCGAGGAGAAGCAAGATCCGGGAATAAAGTCCTTGATGAATTTCTTTAACTTGCCGATAGACTTTTGCATTTTAGAGGTCTTTTGCTCCAAAGCCTCATACCTCGTCTCATGAAAAGCCCTCATCTCATCAAATTCGGCTTGAGTATACCTCCTAGGTGGTTGAGCACCGGTATTACCCTCCGGATTGCTCGGTTCGCCTTCTTCCACCAATCTTGCGGCCCCGGCGTCATCAAAGATGTCATTAGGATCGGGAGACTCTTGACCTCTTCCTCTTGCCATTTTGGTTGGTCGGATGTCCATATTCTTGCGCATCGTGACTATTTGGGAGATATTGTCAATGTCGAAGTCATTTTGAAAAACTTAGAGTTAAACTCCGAACGAAGGAAGTCGATTGAATAAGAAGTTTACAAATCCAATTTCCCATAACCAACTTCTTATTACCTTGAGTAATGGACTCGATTAGACATTGAATAAGTATGGCACCAAAGTTAAGTGGTTCCCTCCTAGCAATCTTATAAGTTAAAAAGTAATCCATATTGCTAGGCATCTTCCCCGATTTACCACAAATGCAATATGCGACAATGACCGATAAAATGCGATGCTCAAGTGTCATTGCCAACAAAGAATACTTAGGCCATACTCCCAAATACGTCTTGACTTCTTTCATCGACACCCCCAACATTTCATCATTCCAAGTCCCAAGAGAAGTAATCCCAACCACCTTCTCTAACATGTAAAAGCCGCAAATATCATTGGGAGTCCATCTAAAATGACGACCCTTTTATAAGCGAATTAACGGCAATCGGCTTTCTATCATTATCATATTAGGCCACATATTGGCATAAAAATGTTGGATAATATCATCATCATACAACACATAAGCATGCTCCCATAAATACATCAACCTTGCTCCTCAAAAATCCTCTAATCGTAGGATACTCATTCGCAAAAGAACTAAAAACGACACATTTTAGTCCTCGCAATAGATTTACCTTTCATCCCCGTATCCTCATAGTACCATTCCGCATACTTATTGATGAAATTAATAGCATTGCGGGAATTAGGAGCTTGAGTAACAAAAGATTTTTACCTTTCGCCCAACGGCAATTTTCGGCGAAATTGTTCAGCGGGCTCGGTGATTTGGGCCCGAGAGAGAATGGGATTTTGAACATCATCACCTTCTTGAGCCACGTTTCTTTGAGCGGCTCGAATATCCCTTTGTTCGGCTTCTTCTTGCCGATTTCTTGTGAACCCTCTCCGTCCCTTCTACGCTTGGAGATGGGATTTCGACCGAGTGGAATTCTTTGGAGGTGCCATATGTGAAAGATTCTTGAGAAAATAAGAAGATTAGCAACAAGAATCGTGAAAAATGATGAAGAATTGAAGATTTTGAAGAAAAGGGAGAAATCGCTGAACAAAGGGTTTTGGGGAGATTTTGAGTCTTTTCACGAATCAAGAAGGCAGAGAGTTTTAAGCTACAAAAATTAGCACAGGCGGCCGGTCGAGTGGGGTGCGGCCGGTCGAGGTGCGGGCGGCCGTCGCCCTGCTTTGTGGCCGTCCCGGTGATTTTTCTATCTCCCAAGGTTTTCCAAAATTCGATTTTCCACCCCAAAAGTTTTAAAACTTTGCAAAAATATAATTTTGGACTATGTCCAACAAATATGGGTTTTGGGAAAAACATATAAATGATAAAATCGAGACTAAACACGTAGTGCCTTTAAGAGAAAATATTTGCAAGATCAATTAGGGGCACTAAAGGGGTCAAAATGAAATATCTTGAAAGATATGTGCATAAGCATAAAATCGAGTTTATAAGAGTAAGAATAACACAAGTAAACGTACCTCGATAATTTATGCCTTTCTTGACAAATAATGACATAAATGGCCATTTGTGAAAATATGTAAATCATACACAATTCTTAAAACATATCTAGCACAAATTATAAAGACAAAAGTGTAGGCTAAGAGATATCACATGTAAGCTCATGCCATAAAAATCCATAAAGGATGATAACACACTTTAGTCAAAAAAATGCACAAGAGTTTTAAAAAGATCATATAAGGTCTTCTTTTTAAAAATTTTAAAAGCACAAGTATATATTGAAGACCTTAATAAAAAAAAATAAATATTTGAAAACTCATTTTGCAATTAAGACACAAATAAGAGCATGCATAATAACAAAATAAAATGCATATTTAAATAGGGAGATACGAGTTACCAATTACGCCATTTCCATGGGTTGTGCCGTTCCCATTGTTGATGATATCTTCCCTTTGAAAAGTCACTTTGTTGATGATGACTTCTTTGATCACTCCATTTCCAAGGTTTGTTGCCTTCCCATTGTTGAAAGTCTCTTCTTCTTTGAAAATCACCTTGTTGATGATGTCTTTGCCATTTCCAAGGATTGTGTTCTTCCCATTTTTGATTATACGCTCTTCTTGGAGATTGGCTTTGTTGAGAGTAGTTCCTTCTTTGATCAAATGAAACGTTCATTTGATGTTTTCTTGGTGGCATGAATTTTCTCCGATTTTTGCTATGCGGGTACCTAATAACACATTATTTTGTGGTACCCTCATGTGTTTGGGTCCTTTAAGATTAGCTTTGAGACTTTTAGGTCTCCAACAATATTTAGAGCTATTTCTAGCCCCGACAAGAATTAGTAGTATGACCCTTTTGCCACAATAAAAACAAGTAATAATTCTAGGAGCATAATGACCAATATGCATATTGACTTGATCCTTTTTCATATGATTAACAACATTAGGCTTATGATCAAGTCCTTTATCACAATTATGAATATCAACAATATTGGACATTTTATTGGTACTCAAGTTGGATTTTAATAAATCCTTTTTCATGCAATCAATATTCTCTACAAGAGTACTATTTTTTTTTCAAGGTTTCTAACCTTGTCAAGTGTGGTGGTGTGAGCACATGATAGTGATTCATAGGAAGTAAATAAGCTATCCTTATCATTTTTCAAAACAATGAATTCCTTTTCAAATTTTTGTATTTAACAAGTAAGTTTTGGAATTCATCTTGTAGTTCATCAAAATCATTTTGCAAATCACTATAATCATTTTGAATAACAATATCATAAGAAGTAGAGGGTTTAAGACATACCTCATTTTCTTCATTGATGCCCATAAAACAATATTCAACTTCTTCATAATTGGAAGTTGTAGGAGGCTTATTCCTTAGATTTGAGCTTGTATGATCTTGAGAAGTAGATGCTTTTGTTTGACTTCTTTCATTTGCAAATACTCCATAGATGGCTTCTAATTTTGCCATACTCCATGTGCCGACTTTATTCCTACAATATGTTCATATTCTAAATTAGTAAATGAACAATATAAAATATTTAAAGCCTTACCGTTTAAGGAGATGATTTTCTTTTCTTCATCATTGAGCTTTTTGAAGCCTTTTGAGGTGTATAGTGTATCTTTCGTCGGAATGGATTCTCCATTAATGACGGTGTTCCAAATGTCGAACCCGCAACCTTGTAGATAGCATTCCATTCTTTCTTTCCAAAAATTAAAATTCTTGGAATCAAATAGTGGTGGCTTGGTGGTGGAAGTGCCGGATAGATGAGCTTCGTTCGTAGCCGTTGATCGTTTCTCTTCACTCGCGATGTGAAACGAGCTTGCCAAAGAGTTTGGCTCTGATACCACTTGTAAGTCCAAGCGGCTACGATAATCTAGAGGGGGGGGTGAATAGATTATCTCCATCTTTTCGTTTTCGCCCTCTTTTTCAAACCGAATGCTCAAACACAATAATAAGGTGCGGAATGTAAACAACACACGTCGATTTAAAGAGGTTCAACCCACCTAGGGCCTAATCCTCTACCACCCCAAAGATATATCAGGGATGGATTTGAAAAGAAAAAGAATTTTATTAATTACCAAAATTAATACAAATTCAACTTACAACACCTTGAAGAGCACCACACTCTTCTTCAACACCACCTTTGGAGATTACCACAATCTCCCTTTGAAGATTACCACAATCTTCCTTCAACGGCACCTTGTGAAGATTACCACAATCTTCACCCTTGAAGAGCACCACACTCTTCAACACCTCAACAAGAAGATTACCACAATCTTCTTACACCTAACACCTAGTTCACCCAAGTGTGTTCTTACCACAAGAACACTCACAAGGATATCTTGTGTTTGAATGCGACCACAAATTCAAGATTACAACTCGATAATTGATAATACAATAGAGTGCAAGTGTAATCAAGAATAGCCTAGACCTCAAAGATGTGAAAGTGATAAGCTAGGCAATTTTACAACAAGAATAATGACAATGAAAGACCAAGTGTTTGCTTGAAGTGTATCTTGTTGTGTTGTATCTCAATTGTTGTATTGGTTGCTCCAAAACTTCCTCTATTTATAGGAGATGATTGATCAAGCATAGGCTCCTCTTGGGGATTGAAAATCTACAGAAAAATACAATTAAAATCAAGAATATAGCTGTTAGAAATCAATCCCACAATTTAAGGAAAGTTTGTCTGCTGTCAAACGGTCAGAAATTTGCTGTCAAAACATAGGGCGACCGGTCGCACAGAAATAGACGTTGAAAAGAATACACAGCAAAATAACACAGGGCGACCGTCGCGTCTACCTCGATTTGGTCGACCATCACCCCAACCGGTCCCCCTCATGGATTTTGCAAGGATTAAACGTTACGTTTGAAACACACTTGCAGTGCGGTCGACCCCACAGGCGGCCGTCGGCCGACGTCGACGCCGAGCGGCCGTCGACTGCTCTTTTTTCTTCCGTCTCATTTTACATTTCGAACACATCTTGAGTACGGGTTGCCCTATAGGGCGACCGGTCGACCACGAGACAGAAATATTGTCCAAATTTTGTCGAAAATAAAACTCAAGAAATACTCCGAAAATTTAGTAAAAACATTTTAAACCGATCGGAAGTATTAGGACAATCATTTAGAAACAACGTTTGAGAGTAAAAACCCAATAACGTAAAATCATTAAAAGCGTTGTCCAATTTAGACGAAAATAAACTTTGAGAGAATACTCCGGAAAATATTAAAATCATTTTAAATCATTTAGGAGTATTTGGACAACCTTTAAAAACATTGTTTTGGTGATAAAATAAAATCATCAAAATTAAGATAAAAACATGTATCAAACACACTACACCGTGTCAGAACTCGAAAAGGTGAAGAACAATTCATACGAGGAAATGGCAATTCAAGGATTTGCAACAAGACAAGCCAACAACTGCAAGTGACTTTCAAAAATAAGCATATCTCTTCAACGGGCAGATTTTTGAAAGATCACTATAAAAGGCTGAGAAATAACTTTGAGAATCAGGAGAGACCGGAACCAAAAATGTTCAAGCAATTATTAGAACTGTAAACCTGAAATATTCTCAATCCTCAAGCCTACACTACGAAGAACATCAATCCAACACTCACCCGTGAAGAAAAGATAACTTCAATCGGTTGAAGAGGAAAATCTTTGAAAATCAAGGGTCTACATTCCACGAAGGATTGTAGAAAGGTTCAAGGTCGAACCAAGTCTTGAGCTTTTGGAGGGCTTCGTGATCAAATCCAAAGAGCTTGAGCAAGTGGTTGTAGTAGCAAGCGGCCTTACTGTGAAGAAGTTGAGTCGCACGAGAAGCCGGTGAGTGATCAAGGCGTCTCGGATCGAGTCCCAAAGGATCAAGTGTTTGTGTGATCAAGACTTGTATACGGACTATTACCACTTTGTATCTTGATCAATACCTAGTGGATTCCTCCGGGAGTTGGAGAAGAGAGGAGTAGAAGAATTACCCCATCTTCGAACCTCTATAAAAATCTTATTGTGTCATTTACATTTCAAAGACTTTAATTCTTGCATCATATCTCATTTATTTCTGTGACATATTTGCTATCTATTAGATAATCTCTAAATCTAAATCAAGCTCTAAATCTCTACTTAATCAAACTTAAGGGTGTTAAGTCTTCGGCTGAAAAACAAACCACGAGTTGAGTTAACTTAGACTTAACAATTTGAGTTATTCAAAGAACGGCTCGATTGAGTCTGTTGAGAGACTAACTTTACCGATTAACTAAATTGGCTGTCCACCAAGGACACAGCTGTGTAGTATCAACTCTGAATTTTTAAAATGACTAAATCAAAAATTTGTTAAGGTTTATTCAACCCCCCCCCCTTCTAAACCTTACACTTACACCCCTTGGTACCTACAAAAGGAAATATGGCCGAATAGAAAGTCTTAAAGCCAGATTCGACGGTCCCCCTGCTGGTTTACTTATGGACTCTCCAGCAGTGAAGGCCCCTCGGGAGATAGCTGCCTAATGCAGGATCGGAGCTGAGATCCTTAGAGGAATTCCAAACGCTTGCATCTGAAGGATTCTTAGAAGGAATGACTCTACCAGAGGCGTGGGATTTGTACTGGGATAAGGGTTTGGAGCTTTGTCAAGCAGCCAAGAAGCAGCGGACTTCTAGTAGTCAGCAAACTACAAGGGCACAACCCATGCAGTACACATCCAGAGGAGGAGCAGACTCTGGAGGAGAAAGGGGAAGGATTGGTGAAAGTGGAAGATGCAGAGGAATTCCACCACCAAGGCCTAAAGATGTTCGATATGTTAATCCCCAGAAGAAATGACTAATATACTGGGCTGGGCTGGATGAACTGGAAAATAGAGAAGTGGCCAGAAGGAATGAGGAGGCAAGGAGAAGGCAAGAAGAAGAGAACATTAGGCTTGATCGAGAATGGAGAGAAATACAGCAAAGGGAAGAACTAGCTGCAAAAAGATCCTATGAGAAGAAGAAGAAGAGAGAAGAAGAGGAAAGGAAGCGAAAGAGAGCTGATGATGATAAAACAAGAAAGAGAGGAAGAAGGCGAGAGAGAAGAAGGAAATGTGAGGCGTTGAAGACTGTTGAACCCCTTCATGTTGTATTTTTACTTAAATGTAAATACACATACACTTGTAAGTACTTTGTATACTATTTATACATTGTAAAAGCTCTGTAAAGTACAAGAATGATATGTTCAATAAAATGACATATTCAATACAATCATTCTTTATTTATACACTATTTTCTTAGCTATTTTATTTAAGTTTTGGCATCATCAAAAAGGGGGAAATTATTGGGAAATTTATGTATAGATTTTGGTGATACCATGTAAAACTTATATTAGGAAGTTGGCACCCCAATTCAACTGTAAAACAACTTGTAATAGATATGACTATGTAAGATGAGAAGAAACAGCCAAGTTGAAGATTGCATGACTCGACTAAAGATCGAAGAGAAGACCCAGTTGTGTGGCAGCTGAGTGAAGTGAAGTGAAGTCTCAGTCAAGTGACAGAAAAGCTGTCTCAGTCAGCTGACTGACAGCAAAGTCATTCCAAAATCATTGGAATTGACTGTCTAAGAGAATATGCAGCAGACGGGATCAAAAAAAGCTGAAAGAGATCCGTTGTCAAGCAAAGTCAAGGTTTTGCTGGGAATAAGCATGTGTCAGACTGCCTATCTTAAAGTTATTTTGCTGAAACAGTGCAAAACGCAAGGAGCCAATAAGATGTACCTGAAATTCTACAGATTTTAAGGAAAGACTGCAGAGCATTAAATTCAAGGTACAGTCCACATTAATGCTGCAAGACAAGATAAGCCAACAACCTACGAAGTGTAGTTTGAAAAATACATTTATCTCTTCATTGAACATATTTGTCAAACTTGCACTACAAAAGGCTGAGGATTCATCTGAGAGAAGGTTACGGGACACGAAGCAAGCAAGCAAAATTTATTAACCTGCAAAGCAAAGGTATATCTCTCAAACATGCAAATATTATCCTCAAACCTAATCTCGAAGGAAATCGATCCAACCACTCAGTGAAGGAAAGACGACTTCATTTGTTGAAGAGGAAAAATCTTATTTTAAGAACAAGGGGTCTACTATCCAAGGTTGAAGGAGGTGTAGTAAGGTTCCAGATCGAACCAAAGCTTTGAACATGTTGGAGGGCTGAGTGAACAAATCCAAAGGTTTGAAGGGAGCTGAAGTAGCAGGACATCCATCTTGTAAAGAAGATAAGTCCCAGGAGCAACTAGTTGTGTGATCAAATTTGTCTCGAATTTGATAACTATTTTGTAACCAAGTCAAGTTACATTAGTGGATTCCTCACAGGGTTGGAGAAGAGGGATTAGAGGAATTACCCCATCCTCGAAACACTATAAATTACTTGCGTCTTTTACATTCATCATACTTACATTCTTGCTTATCTTTATTATTGATGTTTGTTAAATTGCTAAGTCTTCAGATAATAACCTAGCCCAAATAAGTGTTGAAAAACGTATTCAAACAAAGGGTGAAAGTCCTCCGCTGTAAAAACCAAGTCAACTATATTTTTGAAGTGTTAACTGAATCAGCTGAATTATACTATCAACAGCTCAGTCGTGTATGTTGAGTGGCTAAATCTGTTGTGCAAGTAAACTTAGCATTCCGCCAAAGACTTAGCTGACTTGAGTCAACTCTGATTTTTTAAAAGGACTAAAAACGAAAAATTGGTAAAGTTTATTCAACCCCCTCCCTTCTAAACTCTATTTATTACCCTTGGGACGTATAGATAATATAGACATTGTAGAAGCCTAATATAGTAGTTAATGCAAGAAAAAAATCATTTTTAGTGATAAGTGTGTGAATTGGGTGAAGGGTGTGAAAGTTGGAAATAAAACGAAGAAAAGAAGGCAGATTTGATTTTAACACAATTTATGCACGTTGGGCGACCGATCCTTTGTGGGGGAAGGGGCGACGATGCACGAAGATAGCGGCCCCATTTCTGAAGGCGGCAATCGGTTGCCCTCCACATTGGCATGTCCCTGCTTTAGTGCACATACTCTGTCCGAATTTCAGTTTTAAAAATGTGATTTTTCACCTAAAGTTTAAAAAATGCACAAAATACAAGTATAGATCTTGTTCAATATGCATTATGTCTAAATAAGCATGAATTGAAGTAAAAGACTCGATGGTTAACGGTTTTGTAAAGATATCCATGAATTGATCTTGAGACAGAACAAAACACATCTCAATTTTTTGTTTAGAAACACAATCCCTTAGAAAATGATGTCGAACCTTAGTATGTTAGGTTTGATTGTGATAAACTGGATTTTGAGAAATATTTATAGCGGAAGTATTGTCATAAAAAATAAGAATATTTTTGAAAGAATATTTATAATCCGCTAAGGTACACAATTTTCGAAAGAACATTCATAAAAAATAATTGTGTACAACAAAAAGCCACGGAAATATATTCGGCTTCGACCGTTGATAAAGATACACAATTTTGTTTCTTTGAAAACCAAGAAACTAGAGAATCACCGAGAAATTGACACGAGTCGGATGTGCTTTTGCAATCATAAATATTGCCGGCATAATCCGAGTTACTATATATCCTTTTAAGAAAACTTTTCATTCTTTGGATAAAACAAGCCATAAGAAATAGTGTCTTTTAAATATCAAAAAATAAGTTTGACGATAATTAAATGAGATTCTTTGGGATTGGTTTGAAATCGAGTGCATAGGTATACGGCATGAATAATGTCGCGTCTACTTGCTGTTAAGTAAAATAAACTACCAAACATACCTTGATACTTTGATTTATCAACCGACTTGCCTTTTTCATCCTTGTCAAACTCGATATTTGTTGCCATAGGAGTTGCAATGGTTCTTACTTATTCAATACCAAACTTCATTAGAAGTTCTTTGGTGTATTTTGATTGTGATATACATTACCTTCTTGGCATTGTTTTATTTGAAGTACAAGGGAAAATTGAGTTCTCCCATCATACTCATCTCAAATTCACCTTGCATCAACTTGGAAAATTTCTTTCAAAGAGATTCATTAGTAGCACCAAAAATGATATCATCAACATAAATTTGAACTAAGAGACTATCTTGCCCTTTTTTGAAAACAAAGAGAGTTGTATCAACTTTACCTCTAGTAAAACTATTTTGTAAAAGAAATGAACTAAGTCTATCATACCAAGCTCTGGGTGCTTGTTTTAAACCATATAAAGCCTTTATGAGTTTATAGATATCATTTGGTCTAGAATTATCAAACCCCGGAGGTTTTTTAACATAGACTTCTTTTTGAATAAAACCATTTTGAAAAGCTGATTTAACATCCATTTGGTAAAGTTTGAAATTTTTGAAACAAGAATAGGCAAGTAAAATACAAATAGCCTCTAAACGTGTTACGGGTGCAAAAGTTTCATCATAGTCAATAGTTTCTTCTTGACAATAACCTTGAGCTACTAACCTTGCTTTATTTCGAACGATATTGCCTTGATCATCGAGTTTGTTTCGTAATACCCATTTTGTGCCAATGATACTTTGTGGTGGAGGACAAGGCACAAGTTTCGAAACATCATTCCTCACAAATTGATTAAGCTCTTCTTGCATTTCTAGAAACCAATCTTCATCTTATGTGGCTTCCTTAGCATTCTTTGACTCATTTTGAGATATTAGAGTTTTTTCGGTAAATTTCCTTCTAGTCATTATCTTGTCAAGTGGATCCCCAATAATAAGATCTTTTGGATGATCTTCTTTGAATTTTAGAGCAACGGGAAGATTCGAAGTATCACCCTTATCCTCTTGTTGAACATTTGAGGTAGAAGGTTGATCATTTGAGTTAGAAGGTTGGTCACTTCGAATAGTTTGTCCAACTTCATCTTCTACATTGCTATCATCATTTGGGATTCTTTTAACTCCGGAGGCTTCATTGAATTTGACATGAATAGACTCTTCGACCAAACCCAATATGTCTTGCTCTTAGTGGAGTACCCCATAAATATCCCTTCATCAGTCGTAGGATCAAGTTTGTCCAGTTGATCATTGGTGTTCAAAATAAAACACTTGCAATCAAATTTTTTGAAATAAATTATTTGGCGTTCTTCCTTTTCAAAGCTCATATGGAGTTTTATTTAACTTAGGACGATGATATACCCGGTTTATGACATAGCAAAAGGTGTTTAAGGCTTCGGCCCAAAACATATTTTGGAAGTGAAAATTCTTTGAGCATAGACCGACACATTTCTTGTAAAGTCCGATTTTTCATTTCGGCTACACCATTTTGTTGAGGAGTTCTTTGTAGGCGAAAATTTATGAGCATACCCCTTGGTTTCACATAAGATTCTAAATTCACCATCAAATTCACCTCCTCGATCACTTCTTATAGACTTAATAGTATCTTCCTTTTCATTCTCTATAAGTCTACACAACTTAGCAAACTCACTAGCGGCCTCACTTTTATTTGCAAGAAAAATAGCCCAAGTATATCTAGAAAAATCATCAACCATAACAAAAGTATAATATTTTCCACTTAAACTAGCCGTGCCAATATCCCCCTACAAATCTAGATGAAGAAATTGTAGAGGCTTGGTTGTGAAAATTTTATTTTTAGGCTTAAAACTAGTTTTAACTAATTTTTTCTTTTGACAAGTGTCACATAAGCCAAGGTTTTCAAAATTCAATTTGGGTAGTCTTTTGACATGTTGATTTCTGTAAATGGTTTATAAATTTTTATATCCAACATGTCCAAGTCGCATATGCCATAAACTAGTTAAATCATTGTTAGCGACAAAACAAGAAATATTTTGACTAACTAAATCACTTGTATAATTTTATAAAGATTGTCTTTTCTACTAGCTTCACAAATAGTTTTACCATTTTGAGAATAAAGCATTTTTCTTTATTAAAAAAACATGATAATTTAAATCACAAAGTTGGCTTACACTTATCAAATTAAATTTAAGCTCATCTACTAATAATACATCATGTAAAGAGAAGGAAGAATTACCAATGTCTCAATTGCCAAGGATTTCGCCTTTGCCATTCCCAAACATGACCATTCCTTCTCCTTGGAGTTTCATGTTGGTAAAAAGTTGTTCTCTTTCGGTCATATGGCGTGAACATCCGATGTCCACGAGCCATTTGGAATCTACCGTGATTATGATTGCCCCTAGTACCTACAAATAATTTTTTTTGGTACCCTAGAGTTTTGGGGTCCATGAGGGTTTGCATTGAGACATTTGGGTCTCCAATAATGACTACTGCTATTTCTAATTTTATAATTGCTAGCAAGATGTCCATTTTTACCATAATAAAAACAAGTAATTATTCTAGGAGTACTAGCACGAATGAAAGTTGGAGCTTGGTTATTTTACTTGAAATTGGTTTGAAAAGGTTTGTAACCAAATCCTAGTTTAGATTGCACACTTCTTTGAACACCAAGAATTTTTGTGACCTTATCAGTACTCAAGTTGAAATGTTTCACATCCTTTTTCAAATTTTCTATTTCTTTATTGAGCAATTGATTTTCGGAATCAATACTTTTGACTTTAGCAAGAGTAATTGAATGATCATGATTAAGAGATTCATAAGAAGTAAATAACTTGTCTTTTTCTAATTTTAACTCTTTAAACTCCTTTTTCAAACTCTTGTATTTGCAAATCATGTCTCTAATCTCATTTTGTAAATCAGCATAATCACCTTGAAGTTCATTAATTAAAGAGAAAGAGGAACAATTAGAGCGTACCTCATTGTCTTCATCATTTATGGCAATGAGACCATGTTCGGTTTTCTCTTTACCATTGGATGTTGCAAGAAGTTCCTCCCACGTTTTGACATCTACATTAAGAGCTTTCTTTTTCGGAAGCCTTTTTCTTCTTTTGTTGATCCTCCGCCATTTTAGGATAATTGGCTATAAAGTGCACGGATTTTCCGCATTTAAAGCACGAGTTGTCTCTTGTCTTTGTTGCCTTACTTTTGTTGATAAATTTGGCAAATTTTCGAACAAGGGTAGTCGTTTCCTCATCCTCCTCATCACTAGCATAATAAGGAGTATTTGAACTTGAAGCAAGGCCTTTAGGTGTAGATTGCATACCCGATTGAGAGGTGGATGATTTGGAGTTCTTTCTTTCCTTGAGATAGACTTCATAGATAAGAAGATTTCCAATAAGCTCATCAAACTTGAGAGTCTTAGGATTTTGAGTTTCCGTTATAGCCGTCACTTTTTTGGACCAAGAACCCGGAAGAGCATTCAATACTTTGGTTACCTTGTCTTATTCGGAGATGACTTTTCCAAACGCCAATAGAGGACCGATGTTGTCGAGCCTTTCCACCATTTTCAAAATCCCTTCATCCTCGAACATTATGAAGTTTTCGAAGTTTTTAACAAGCATGGTTTTTCTAGCTTGTTTGACCTTCTTAGTTCCTTCATAGATGGTTTCTAATTTTTTTCATTCTTCATGTGCCAACCTTACTCCACAAATCCGATTATACTCGGTGGCGGTAAGAGAGCAATGTAAAATATATAAAGCTTTACCGTTTCGAGAGAAGGACTTCTTGTCATATTCATCGAACTCTTTAAAACTTTTGGGAGCTGAAGTTCCATCCTCCAATTTGTTTGTTGGTTGAGCTATTCCCTCAATAACCGGTTTCCAATTATCGAACCCACGACCTTGTAAGAAGCATTCCATTCGGTCTTTCAAAACTTGGCGTTGAATAGTGGTGGCTTGTTGGTGGAGGCGCCGGTGGTAAGATAGCTTTCGTTCGTAGCCATGGATCTTTCCTCTTTACTTGCAATGATAAACGAGCTTACCAAATAGTTTAACTCTGATACCACTTTTTAGTCCAAGTGGCTACGAAAATCTAGAAGAGGGATGAATAGATTTTCCTAGTTTGTACTCTCTTTTTCGAATATGAAAGAGATGAAGAATAGAACTGCAGAAAAATATATCAATACACAATTATTTATAGAGCTTCAACCCACCTAGGACTTACGTGCTCTACCACCTGGTACGTCTGAATGGATTTCAAAAAGGAAATTTTTTTTATTGATACCAAACAATTACAAACTTTGCCTTGAAGAACACTACACTCTTATTACAATACCAACTTAGAAGAACACCAAACTCTTCTACACCTCTATGAAGAGCACCACACTCTTCAATACCTATGAATTAACCAAGTGTGTTCTTACCACAAAAATACTCAACAAGTAGATCTTGTTTTGGATGATTTTAAAATTACAATCAAGATTACACTTTGAATGAAAATATTACAACTCTAAAGTGCAAGTGTACTCAAGAAAGAAAGCCTAATAATCAAGATGTGAAAGTGATAGACTTAGGCTATTATAACAAGAATGTTGAAAGTGAAGAATAAGAAATTTTGCTGATTTTTCTTGTTGTGCTGTAGAGTATTGTGTTGTATTTAATTCTTCAATCCTTCATGTATTTATAGGAGAGCTCCAAGATGTAATCCCTAGCATAGGCTCCTCCCAATTTCAATTTTTCTGCGAAAGAAAGATCAAAACAACTCCAGAAATAGTTAATAAATGAAAAGCCACAATTTCATGAGAAGTGTCTACTACAACGGATAGTTTTATGCTGTCAAAAGGCTATAGCGACAGGTTGCTATGCTGAGAATTCGAATTTTAAAGCCGTTGAAAAGTGTTTTTTATACAGGATGGCATAGAGGGCCACCGGTCACTGTATAGAGCGACCGGTCACTGTCAAAGAGCGATCGGTTACTGTGGATAGTGACCGTTCGCTCAAGAAACAGAGAAGAAAACAAGAAAAACCAATTTTCTTCAGCCACCGATAGCAACCAATGATCACCCCCCTATTCCAACTCTCTTTGTTTTGTTTCATTGTTTTGCAAACTTTCAAGACGTGTCTCCCATAGAGGCGGCCAAGTCGACCTCAACACAGAGAGGTTGTCCGATTTTTGTCAAAAATAAAGTTCAAGAAGTACTTCAAAAACTTAGTAAAAATCAATGAAAGTGTTTTGAAGTATTTGGACAATATTTGGAAACATTGTTTTGGTATAAAACTCATTTATATGAAATCATCAAAAATAAAAACATTGATCTAACAGGAAGAACGGACCGAAGGCTTGGGCCACCCCTTGGGACATTCAATATTTAATGTGTAATTCGGTTTATGTATTGGAATCAGTCTCTTCATGGTTGGGGGGGCTTTAGCCCCCCCAAAGTTTTTGAAATTTCAATTTTTTATATGTAAAATTTATTTTAAAATATTAATTTTAGTACTAAATATTTATTTTTTATTGAATTAGCCCCCCAAAAAATTTTTAGCCCCCCCAATATTTCGGGTCTAGCTCCGCCCCTGATTGAAATAATATTAATTGCCGAATGGGCTACATATGAAATAACCCGACCCAAAGGAGTTCGGGACTGACCCACATGCCACTTTCTCTTACATGGCCCAAAAGGCCCATTAACCAGTTATATAAAGGTCCCTCATCTTCATTTCTAAGTTAATTCCTCGCATGCTCTCATAATCACACTTAAGCATTATTTAGTATTCAATTAGTGTCTTACATTCTCTCTCGATCACTGTGATGACTTGAGCGTCAGAAGGACCTCCCTGGGACAACGTCGGGGCCCATCTAACGTTTGCGTGTTCAGGCAAGTTCCTAGTAAAAGATTTTCAACTCCCGGAGTAAAAGACTTGGATGACTTCCCCGTTTGGAAATGGAAAAACTTCAACTTTATCAGAAACGTTGACTTGGAATGATCTGCCCTAATAGCAACATCATTTTGAAAACTATTTTAAATATTTTCATCTCAAATTCAAGTCCGTTCATATGAAAGGAAGCAAATATCTTGATTCAAATTCTCTCGACTATTAGGATTTTTTGATTCAAAATATAAAAATTACATAAAAAAAAATAAAGATCTAAGTTCAACTAAAATGAGCCACTCTCCTCAAAAAAAAAAAAAAAAAAAAAACAAATGCGCCACGCCCGCTGGCCGCGGAATAGGAGTATGATTAAAAAGGCTTCGCTCTTACAATCTTGATTTCTCACTTGTCTCACCATTCCAATAGACTGTCGAACTAATCTTTGTCTCTAGGGCTGTAGATTTCAGAGACCCAGATCTCTTTCGGTAAGTTTGCACATTTTATTCATCATTAAATTCGTAATTTTGGTTTCTCATTTGTTTGTAAGCGTCAAAGATTTGATTTTAGCAGTGAAAAAGAACGAACGCAATGGACCCGGATTCGGTGAAATCGACTCTTTCTAATTTGGCTTTCGGGAATGTAATGGCCGCTGCAGCCCGCGATTATCAAAAGGTCCTTCTCTTTGTGATTTTTCTAGGTTCCCCTCCCTCCCCCCCAAAAAAAAATTGTCTGTGTTTCCGTGTCAAATATTAGTGAATTTGATGCCCTGTAATGCTGTTTGATGAATTAATTTTTGTGTGCTAGTTCTTAGATAGTTGGCGAATTGGGATTGATTATGTATATGAGAATCGTTTTGCATTTCATGCTATTGTGGTGGAAGTTTCAATTTTATATCTGATACTGTGAAATCGTGTGTCATTTAGAAAGTTTAGATGGAGATGTTCTGGCATATGTTTCCATCAGATGAAAATCTCTCCCCTTCAGCAAACAAGAGTCAAACCGAAGATTTTGTTTTTCTGTAGCGAAAAAATACAATTCCTTCTTAGTTTATGCCTAAGTGATGGAATGTAGTTCCAGGGCTTTGAATTTGCAACTATATGGTGATCGGACAGTCAGCGGTTGATCTTTTAGAGGTTTTGAGGAAGTGAAAGTGTGTAATGTTTTAAATAT
This sequence comes from Rehmannia glutinosa, assembly GCA_016081115.2. Lineage (NCBI taxonomy): Eukaryota > Viridiplantae > Streptophyta > Magnoliopsida > Lamiales > Orobanchaceae > Rehmannia > Rehmannia glutinosa. The sequence continues at coordinate 33,088,782 of CM071932.1, read as the reverse complement.
ATCCTGAAATTATTTGAATGTGATTCCTGAAAGTTTGATTAGCTTCCAGGACCATTAAATGGCAATTTGTTTATTAATTGAACTTCCTAACTGTCAGTTTGATGTTACTTGGCTAAGTAATTAACAAAGTAACATAAAGAAGCTGGTATTAGATGCAGATATCGGATCTCAACTGCCATATCTTTTACAGGAAGTGCTGGCAAAAGAGAAAGCGCATGCGTCCAGCTCGGTTAATCAGGAAGTAGATCTGGATGAATTGATGGATGTAAGTGGAAGTTGCATCTCAATCTTTCTTAATTTCTCTAAAATCCTTTCTTTTTTACATGTGTGTGTTTCACCCAGGATCCTGAGCTGGAAAAATTGCACGCTGACAGGATTGCGGCCCTTAAGGTATATAATTAGGCTTTCAAATGATCTTGGAGTTACCTTCTTGAGATAATTATCAATTGATTTTTCTTACAGAAAGAAGCAGAGAAGCGGGAAAAACTGAAAATGCAAGGTCATGGGGAATACAGGGAGATATCAGAAGCAGACTTTTTGAGTGAAGTTACAGGCAGTGAAAAAGTGATCTGTCATTTCTACCATCGAGAGTTTTACCGTTGCAAGTAAGAAGATCACACAATCTGTCATTTGAAAATTCTTAGGAAAGTGGAGAGTAGATTTGATATATGAAATTGGGTATCAGTTGTTAAGTATGGAACTTAGTACTTTCTTATTTAAAGGGGTTGAATGAAGAAAAATTAGATGACATATGGGTAAGACATCATAAACTTTAGACAATTTTAACAGATTGTTGGAAGTCTTCTGCAAAATATCACTATAGAATACATCTTTTATCCTTTGGAAAAACATGCATGCAGTGCTTTTATAATTTTGTTGATGCATGTTTTCTAGGATTATGGATAAGCATTTGAAGTCCCTTGCTCAGAGACATTTTACCACTAAATTCCTCAAATTGGATGCTGAGGTCAGTATAGAGCTGCATATATATATATATATCCACTACTGGGATGATTATGAATTCAAAAGAAGCTAAGATTGTTTTTTCTAATTTTTATGCAGAATGCTCCTTTCTTTGTTACTAAGCTTGGAATCAAAACATTGCCATGTGTCATATTGTTCAGGTCTGCCATTTCATTATTTTTTAATTTTCCGAGTTATGCATTTATCTATTAGCAAGTACTGTTATTACGTAATGGCATATTGATGGTGTCTTCTGGGTTGCAGATTCTGTTGTTAATACTTTTATCTTTGAGTCCCACCATATTTGTTGCTAAGTTACTTCTTCAGTGTGGTATCCCATTTTTCCATATGTAAGCACATGTATGCCCAATTGACCGGCAGCTAGGGGAGGCAAATCGTGTAATCGTGTCGTCTTTCGTGTCGACACGATAACTACATGATAAGCTCAAATATGAACACGACACGATAAGGGATTGTACTTACACAAACACTGAACACGATCACGATAAGGGATTGTACTTACACCAACTTACACGAACAATGCACACGAACTCCAACACGACATTTTTCGTGATGACACGGTACGAAGTACGATACGATTTGACGAGATAAGTCGAAATAAATAGAAGTGATTAAGTTTGGACAATATGATATTACACGTTAATACACGATAACACATTACACGACAATACACGATACAAACTACAAAGTGTCGAATAAAAACATACAACGGTGTTCAGGTTATCGTGTTAGTGACAGGTAAACATGCCATTATTAAATACGTGTTTGAAAGTAGATTTGCTGCTAATAGATTACAGATTGTCAACATGTTAACGTTCCATTTGTTAATTTTTTATCGTGTTTATCGGGCTGACATGAGCACGACACGATACGACAAAGTTTCGTCGACACGGTAAAGACTCTAACACGATAATGCTAAACACTAACCCATTTTCGGAATGTTTTCGTATCGTGCTACGGTGTCGTGTCAAGAATTGCCACCCCTACCATCAGCACTTTGTTCCTCAAAGTCCTACTTCATTTTAGTCCTAAGAATGAATTTTTCTTCTCCTTTGTACAGGAAAGGAGTCGCAACCGATAGGGTAGTCGGGTTTCAAGACTTGGGGGGAAAAGATGATTTCTCTACGAGGACCCTCGAGATTCTCCTGTTGAAGAAAGGTAATGCTTTTATTAAGCACGCTTTTCCGCACCTGCATTGAACTCATTACAGATTCTAAAACCGTCATTTTTCAGGAATAATTGAGGAGAATAAACGGGAAGAAGAGGATGATGATTATCTTGAAGGTGGAATGAGGAGTGTGAGATCATCTGTAAATCCTGATTCTGATTCCGACTGAATAAAAACTTTCGAAGCAATTGGCCGTGTTCATAGTGCTTGAATATTTTCCATTTTTAGTAGAATCTTGCGCTGACGCGGGCTCACAAGTAATATGGCGAGGCAAAATTTGAAACAAGGACGTTCCTTCCCGTGCATTATTAAATTCTGTAGCATGAATACTTGGTAGCAATTTCAGGCTTAGTCAGGAATTAGACTCTTATGAATTATGATTATCACGAATGAATGTCACATATTGCAGCTATTCTCTGCTTAGTGAGACTGTAAAATTGTTTTTAACACTTATACATGATCACATGCATTACATGTGTTTTCTTTTCTCCTGCTGCTTCTTGTTGTTGGGAATCATATGACAGACTTTAACTTTCAGTTTACCACCCCCCATTTTAGTTACAGAGGAAGTAAACCTTTTGCTGCCAAATTAGAGGTTACCGTATAAACTTATTTTGTACTTGCATGTCATGTGCTCCCCACTACAAAAGGTTCAAGGCAATACTTTGATACAGTTAATTGCACTACTTCACTACACAGCTATATTTCAAATGCTGCATAAGAAATATGTTGTGGAGAATTGTATTAAAGAGCGAAACTCCAGTATTCCTTGCTGGGTTGAATTTCAGATTAATTGCAATTTTAGTCCTGTAACTATTGGGATGCGGCAAAATTGGTCATTTTCTTCAAATTTGTTTGGCAAAATCACCCTATATCTTTAAAACACTCCTGGATTTAGTCTCCAACTCGCAAAGAATTGGGATTTTCAAATCGCCAGTAAAAAAAAAAGGTTTTTGTTGATGTAGTTGTTGGGTAAGGTGTACGTGAAAACTCCAATATTTGGCTGATATGACTGGAGATTAAAAACCTGCAAGTCTTTTAAAATTTTGAAATTTCCGGCGAATTAATGACTAGATCCGAGAGATTTTTTTAAAGATGCGAGGTGTTTTGCCAAACAAAATTTGAAAATGACCAACTTTGATGTACCTTTATAGCTACATTGACTAAAATTGCAATTTACCCATTGGATTTCTCAAATGCCAATCTGTCTGTTCATTCTACAGTGCACCCAGTGCACAAATTATAAGGGGATTGGTGGTGAAACATAAATTATATGAGATTGACATCAATTATATGGGGACTAATTGGTGGTAAAACATAAATTATATGAGATTGACATCAATTATAGGGTGGCTTATCATGCACTCGGTCCCCCATACAATTGTACCTGTGTTTCCAACTTATTCAATTTTTGGGTTTATTATGAGATGAATCCATGTTCAGAGTAGAGGTGTCAAAATGACCGGGCCCAGCCCACCGGGCCAATGACTGAAAACGGGCTGGGCCTAAATCTGACCGGGCTGCTTATTTTTCAGCCCAGCCCAGCCCAGCCCACCACGGGCCTCCGGGCTGTCGGGCCAAGTAGGCCCTAATTTTAGATTATTAAAAAAAAACTATGTTTTCCACCTCTAACAAACTACAACCAAATAGTCCAAACCACATAAACCTTCATAAGGGAAACTAAGCAAGCATGGTGACAATGAGTTCTTTTTTTCAAAGGACTGCACAGTTGCATCGTTCAAATGATTTCTTTTCAAAGGACTCCTTTTCAAAATCAGCCACATAAAGTAAATGCCAAATCCAGTTTAATCATAAAATAACAAAAATTGAATTCAGTCTACTTGCAAATAATTACAAATCACCTGAAGTGTAATCTCCCTATCAAATTATTGATTAGGTATGTTTTATTTGTCAAGAGGATGTCCAATAAGGCAATAACTACATTTCATTTTCACATAAACCACTACAATCAAATGGTCCAAACCACATGAACCATTAAAAAGTAATCATAAGAATGTCCAATAAATACATAATTTCATAAGAATGTCCAAACCACATAAACCATTAAAAAGTAATCATAAGAATCCAATTAGACATAAGTCCAAAATACAAAAATAAACAAAATATAAATCCTCCATGTCATTACTCATCATCATCAATCACATTGGAATCTTCCTTAGACAACCGTATCTCTTCTACATCTTGCACATCTGTATTTCACAGTTAAAAAAATAAATAGAAAAAAGTCAATAACTATAATTGAATGCAAAAATTACAAGTGAGAGAAAAAAGGTCGAGGGAATCGATGTTTATTCACCTTCCAATATTCTAGCACATCTATGTCATTTCCAACAATGCATCCTTCATCCAAGTATATATCAAGTTCAGATTTACCTTTATTTGAACTCATTTGCCTCATTTCTTGATGATATTCCTGAAGTTAAACAAGCACAACATAAATAATAGAAAGTATAAACAATAGATGCTAAATATATAGTAAACTAAATATATTTATTTACTCAACTTACATCAAGAATGGATGTCATAGTCATAGATGACGAGTCTCTTCCACTTGTCATTAAATGAGAGTGGTCCTCTTTTGATGAGCTAGAAGGAAATGAGCTTGTCGCGGCTCCAAATTGTTCGTATTCACCAAAAAGTTTATACAAAGCTCCCTTTACCCTATTTACCTTCCCTTGATAATCATGTGGGTAAAGTCTCCTATAACAAAAGTTCAAGAATTGCAACTTTGCCTTTGGGTCAAGAATACATCCAAATGCAAGAGTAACACAATATTCATTCCAATACTTATCAAATTCGACCTTCATCCTTGACGCCATATCTTTAATCACATCATCTTCAGAGTTTAAAAGTTCATTCAACTTCATTTCTATGCTTGCAATTTGCATGAAATATAAGTTCGAGGTAGGATATGATGAACCGGATATCATGTTAGTAATGTGATAAAATGGGGCTAAGAAAGCACATATCTTCTCCGCTCTTTCCCACTCTTCATTGGTTGGACAAAGCTTGTAATTTCTATCATGATAGCTCAAACTAGAGAACGCACGCCGGTATTTAATAGCACTTTCAAGCATCATATATGTAGAATTCCATCTAGTTGACACATCTAACCTCAAGAAACTTCCACCAACATCACTCAAGTGCACCTCTTCAACACATTTTTGAAATTCTCTCAACCTCCCATCTGAAGCTTTCACATACTTAACACTTCCTCTAATTCTTTTCAAAGCATCTTCTGCCGCCTTTAAACCTTCTTGAACAATAATATTCAAAATATGTGCACAACACCTTATATGAAAAAATTCACCTTGACATAACAAGTCATTTCCCAAATTAAGCCTCTCTTTTAAATTTCTTGCCATGCTATCATTGGAAGATGCATTATCCAAGGTGAGTGAAAATATTCTAGATTCTATCCCCCAATCCTTAATCGCTTCAAACAATTTTCCTGATAATTCATGCCCTGAATGCGGACTATCTAACTCACAAAATGAAAGTAATTTCGTATTTAACTTCCAATTTTCATCAACATAATGTGCAGTCAGAGTCATATAACCACGTGTAGTCACAGCAGTCCAACAATCAGAAGTCAAACAGAATCTCCCAGGGAGAGTAGCTAACAAACTCTTTAGCTTTTCCTTTTCAATTAGAAACACTTTCATACAATCAGCTTTTGCAGTGTTTCTACTAATGGATTTGAATTCAGGATTTAGGATTTTATTTACAGCAATAACCCCCTCATACTCGGCATAGCTAAATGGAAGATCATGTTGAATAATGCATCTAGATAATGCTTCTCGATAACCCTTACTATCAAATTTCCACTTCTTCAACAGTGTAGCTTGGTTATCCAACAAAGAGCCCACATCATGAAATTTAGGAGTTTTGTAACATATAACAAAATGACGCCTTAAATGAGTGGTGCCAGACTCGGATTTACAAGTATATAATTTCTTGCAACGTTTGCATTTACATTTCTCTACCCCATCTATTTTACCAATCTTTTCAAAATAATTCCACACCTCAGACTTTGCTTTTTTAGTATCTCCCCCATCAACATCTTCATTATCCAATCTATCATCCCTAGTAGTCTTGTTCTTAGACTTATTTATTGTAGAACTACAACTAACAGAAGCATTAGTACCTGCAGTACTCTTAGGAGTTGGAGGAGATCCCAATATTTGCAAGTCATCATCTATATTCTCCAAATGTTGATCAATATCCATATCTGTTAAATGAGATAAACACACTAAATCAATAAATATATAGAAAACAATAAACCATTAGAACATATGATAATATAGGTAGATGTAATATTAGTTTGTCAGTAACTAAAACCTTTTAATAAAAAAATCTACACTAATTAGTTAAGAGGTCCATATAATTAGCAATTTTAATTAGGTCAATCCTACAAAGGGACTTCTTTCCTTTTTCATTTCTGGGCATAATCCTTAAAAGCAATTTTAATTAGGTCAATCCTAAAAATCTTGATGATAAATACCAGAAGAGACATTGCACAGATGATAATATGCAAAAGGTCAGAAAGGATGGGGAAATGTATTTCGACAACCGACCACGCTAAATGACTTTACAAGCCTCATATATTGCTTTTATCATCAAAATATTTTGTCAAACTATTTTTATATTGTAAATTAAAAACAAATTTAATTTTCATGCATTGACTGATTCCATAAACTAATTTTGCATGGTTTGAGTTTTACATAATTCGAATCCTTTGCAGAACTATTGGATTTACGTTAATTTGGAGAATTTTGTTTAGCTTTAGGAAATTTATTTCATCTAGTAATTAGTTATTATTTTACATTTCATTTCAAAATTCATATAAGCATAAACAATAATTAAAACCGAGTATAGAAGCTACTTTTGGTGACTGAAAGCTCTATTTTCGTGCAATTGTAATTTGTAATGATCCAGCTCTAGTTTTCGTCATTTATTTTAATTCTTCATTTGAATCAACATTCAACAGAAATGAAAAATACCAGAAGAGACAGCAGCGGTGGTCGGCGACGCGGGGTTGTGCTGCAGCAGTGGCGGTCGGCGGCTTGGGAGGGGCTGGAGACGAGTGGCAGGGGACGGTGTCACGGGTTGTCGGCGGTAGGAGTTAGGGTTTTAGTTTTGCTGTTGAGTTTTGAGTTCTTTTTTTCACGGTACAAGACTAATAGAGTAATATTGGGCCTGTTAGTTTTGCTGTGGACTTTTCTTTAAAAAGAAAACAAGAATAAAATTGACGGGCTTTTTCAGCCCGAAAATTTCGGGCTTTTCTGGCCCGAGCCCGATTGGCCCGTCGGGTCTGTCGGGCCGGGCTTTTTAGGCCCAATTTTTTTGGGCTTTTAAAATTCAAGCCCAGCCCAGCTTTAAAATCGGGTAGGTCGGGCTAACCCAACGGGCCGGGCTCATTTTGACACCTCTAGTTCAGAGCAACAATAAATATGGGAGGTGAAAGATGAGGGGACTAGACTAAGAGGGTGTTTGGGAACTCTATAAAAAAGTGATTCTTAGCTTGTTCTTTAGAAGATGAGAATCAATTTTTTTTAGAGATTGCAAACGCTCCGTAAAGCCATCTGCTTCTCAAATCTTGCTTTCCCTCTAGTTTCTTTAGATCCCCGTTTCTCATTCCAATCAAAAGTAACCTAATAAAGGAACATTGGGAGCTTAAACAAATAAAAGGTTGTTAAAGCTTTTAAAAATTAAAGGTTGTTAAAAATTAGCAAATTAATCAAAAAAGAAAACCTATTAAATGTGGCTGCTGGGATTCGAGCCCAGGTCTCCACGGCCACAACGTGGAATTCTTACCACTAAACTACAGCCACTTTGTTGCCTCATTGACTAATTAACTATTAGTAGTAGGTACAATTACTGACCAGAGATGTGTTGCCAGAAAAAGAAAATAACAAAGAAAATCATATTGATTCCAAAAAAAAAAAAGAAAGAAAATCATATAAGGAAAACTTGGACAGAGTGTAAGCAACACAAAATGTCAAAAACAACTAAGCTTTTTTCCCACTACGTGGATTCGCTACGGAAAATATGTAATTCGCAAAAAAATCAAAGAAACCTGGATTTTTCAGAAAGATGAATGGATATATATTGCAAAAATTATATAAGTCTGAAAAGGGAGAAGAAAAGAAGAGGCTCTGGTGGTCTTGGATGTGGAATTTATACACATAAACACTTATTGAAGGGAATAAAGTAATGTTAAAGTTTTCAATCATCTTGCTCAAGAGGGTAAAATGGCAAACATAGTTAATGCATCTCTGCAATTCAATCATCTTGCTGAAGAGGGTAAAATCGTAAAATGTCATTCACCCTGGAAAATTTTCATGATTTTATTCCCAAGTATACAGCCATATTGATCCAATAGCACCGTACAAGCATAAACAAAATACTTACAAAAAATTAGTTTCTGTCATGAAAGGAAGAAAGACAAAAAAGAAACTGACTAAAATAAACATTAACAAGACACATTTGCATAACTAGCTAACTACTTTGGATTTGGTAATACATAATCTCTCTGAGCATCATCTCCCTTATTTTAGGCTCCTCCATATTCTCCCCCACATCACCCTCCAGACAACATTTGGCCGGAGGACTGCAACTCGGATCGTACAGACTCGACATGTAAGGATGACACAAAGCCTCTGTCGCTGTGATCCGTTTGGATGGATCGAACACAAGAAGTTTTCCCAACAAATCTATTGCCAAAGGATCGGCCTTTGGATATAGCCTACAGAAATCAATTCCTTGGGAAATAAGTGATTGTACGAACATCTTCGCCTTTGGCTTATCAATAAACTCGAGATCAGCTTCAGATTGGCTGCCCAGAACAGTAACAATAAGCTTGAGTTGATGAAGGCTGCTGGTTCCTTGAAAGATGGGCTTCCGACCAAGGATTTCTGCTAAGATGCATCCGACGGACCACATGTCAACGGACGGTCCATAATTGTCGCAGGAAACAAGTATCTCAGGTGCACGATACCATCTGGTGACGACATATTCCGTCATGATCTCTCCGTTGTCACAGCCGGTTCTTGCCAATCCGAAATCGCATATTTTCAGGTCACAATTAGCGTTGACAAGGAGATTTCCGGGTTTCAAGTCGCGATGAAGAATGTTGGCGGAATGGAGATATTTTAACCCTCTCAGCAGCTGCAATTTTTGCATTACAAGTTATAAGAAATCACATTCTGTCAACACTTACAAATAAATATACAGAAAAGGAAAAACGATTCATTCTCTATCATGATATATATATTACTCTGTTTAATTAATCTTTTTATTCATGATTAATAACAATTGAGAATATATTATGCATGAAGGGTACATACAGATAAATAAAACATTAAAATTCTCTATCATATCTTTTAATTAAAATTCGTTATCGAAAAACCTAAAAGCGAAACATGAAAACAGAAGAGAAGTATTTAATACCTGGAAAATAAAGAATCGGCAATGATCGTTGGACAGAGGTTGTGGAGATCTAATTAACTGATGAAGATCAGTATCCATCAACTCATACACCATATAAACTTCCTTAAAACCTCTCCAATTGTTGGGCATCATAACTTCCTTGAGTTCAACAACGTTTTCATGCTTAATGCATCTCAACAGAGTCATTTCCCGTAGAGTCCTTATCGCACTAACTCGATTTTCAAAAACGTCCATGATTTTCTTGATGGCCACTTTCTCATTCGTCTTCTTATTAATACATGAACATACCACACCGTATGATCCTTGGCCTATCGGCTTGATCACAACATATTTCTTGTCCACTTCGAAAATTCTGCGCCACATTTCAAAACCATGCTTCCCCTTATATCCTTCTGAAGGCTCCACAAGAGTCGTCATTTCAATTTTCCACAATTTCACACTGAATGATCGAAAAAAATATCTTTATACGAGTCTTGATAGAGAAGAAAAAAATTTATTGCAAAAAACGTGAAGTAGGCACTTACAAGATTGAATAATCTTGAACTCGAACGACTTTTCTTTCCCTATATTATTATTCTCGATCAAAAAAGAGAGGTTTATAAAAAGTCTACAATAAAATGGGATATATATAGACACTCGGAGTCGAATTAACTAAGGATAGACATAAATAAATAAGGAAACTTCTTGAGATATGTTTAAAGAAATAAGTAAAGTGAATACATAATAATGAAACTAAAGTGCCCTATTATTTCGCATCTCTTCCTCAGATTCTTCTTCTAAATAAATAAGGTAAGTGAATTATGTGTTAAGTGTAACCTAGATTTTTTGCTTAGTCACCAATTAAAACACATGATGATTTACGCTCTCATATTTATTATTTTGGTTGTATATAAGTCTCTTAGATGTGTTCCAACGCACGATTTTACCAAAAGAAGGTCACTTGAAGAAAGATAAGAGCAAATGATCAAAATAAGCCATTACTATAAAATGTAATTCCTAATTTTGCACATAAAAAATTCATGTACAAACTAATATGATCATTTTGTCAAAATTATCACTTATTAATATTATTTAGCATGGTTTAAAATGTAAGTATCTGTTTAATTTTTTTTTTGTTTGCCTTCCCCATTTCCTTTGTTTGAAATGTGGAGTTTATTTGCGGTTTTCCTGTTTGGCTTCGGGATTCTATGTCTTGATTATTTCGTATTGATTAAAAAAAAAAAAAAAAAACACTACCATAAGAGTTGGGAAAGAAAATAACATAATGTATATATATTTGGTATGACTAGTTTACTTTAGGGTAAATTCCACTTTACCCCATATAATCATGTTGAATATCATTTGCCACCTTATACTTTTATCACTTTGTCCACTGCACTCTCATTTTGTCTCACTTTACCCACTTACAGGGGTATGTACGGTCCGGTCCGGTCCGGTCCGGTCTGGAGATTTAGAAATCTCTAGAACCGTCCCGAAATTCAGAGATTCTAAAATTACATCTCCAGAACCAAAACATAAAATAAAATCTCCGTCCCGAAAGTTCGGGATAGTTTGAGACGGAGATTCGGTTCTAATTGGATGGTACTGACGGTTCAGAGAAACGGAGATTCAAAGACTATTCATAAATAAAATTCACAAAGAGGTGAAAGAAAAAATTAGTGTAAAAATCATTAAACGATTATCCTTTCAGTCTTTTTTGAGTGCAATATGAAAAATACTTACTAAAACCATTAGTAATACATGAGTTCAACTTTTTGATATTTTATATTTAACTTATACATAAAAATTCTTGAATTCATATTTAAGTGCTAAATTTTTAATATTGTAAATCTTTCTTTCATGATATAGAATTATAGACTATACTGTATGTTGGGAAAATTTATTTATAGATTTTGATGATACCATATAAAACTTAGATTAGGAAGTTGGCACCCCATTTTCTAAGTAATTCAACTTGTAATAGATATGGTTAAATAAGCTGAGTTGGAGTCAGCTAAGTTGAAGATTACAAGACTCGACTGAAGATCGAAGAGAAGACCCAACTATGTGTCAGCTGTGTGAAGTGAAGTGAAGACTCAGTCCAGTGACAAAAAAGTTGTCTCAGTCAGCTGACTGATAGCTAAGTCATTCCAAAAAGATTGTAAAAGAATGTCAAAGGGGTATGCAACAGACAAGACTTGAAGAAAGCTGAAAGAGATCCGTTGTCAAGACAAGTCATGGTTTTGCTGGAAATAGGCATATGTCGGTGCCAAAGAATAAAAGCATTTTTGAAAAGAGTCAAAAGCAAGGAACCAATGAGATGTGCCTGAAAACCTGCAGCAATTAAGGAAAGACTGCAGAGCAATTAATTCATGGTACGATCTACATCAATACTGCAAGACAAGACAAGCCAACAATCTATGAGTGTGATTTGAAATTTATATATATATCTCTTCAATGGACATAATTAAAATATGCACTATAAAAGGCTGAGAAAGCAAGTAAGAGAAGGTTACCGAGTTCAATATAAGTATACAAGCAATCAAGAAATAACCTGCAAATTTCTCTCAAGCTTTTCAAAGAAATCCTCAAGCCTAACTTCGAAGGAATTCAATCCAACACACTCGGTGAAAGAAAGATTACTTCATCGAGTTGAAGAGGAAAAGCTGTTTTCAAGAACAAAGGGTCTACTCTCCAAGGTTGAAGGAGAAGTAGTGAGGTTCCAGTTCAAATTGGTGCTTTGAACCTGTTGGAGGGCTAAGTGATCAAGTCGAAGGGTTTGAAGGAGGCTGAAGTAACATGACAACTGTCTTGTGAAGAAGCTGAGTCTCAAGAGAAGCAGGCTACGTGATCAATGCTGTCTCGGACTAATAACTACTTTGTAACCAAGCTTAAGTTACTTAGTGAATTACTCCAGGAGTTGGAGAAGAGTGGACTTTAGAATTACCCCATCCTCGAACCACTATAAAATTGCTTATGTTCATTTTACTTTTCAGCACACACTGTTACCTGCTTTATTTCATAACTGCTGATATAGTTAAACTTGCTAAAGTTTGTTGATAATAACCATTGCTTAAACAAGTGTTGAAAAATGTGCTTAAATTCATAAGGGTGAAAAATCTTCCCCTGACGAAACCAAATCAACTGATCTTCTAAGTGTTAGCTGAAAACAACTAAGTTATACTATCAACAACTCAATCGAGTCTGTTGAGTGGGTATCTTTGTTGTGTAAGCCAACCTAGTTGTCCCTCAAGGTTAACTCTGAAAATATTTTAAAAGGACTAAAACGAAAAGTTGGTAAAGATTTATTCAACCCCCCTTTCTAAATCTTACACATCACTCCTTGAGACCTACACTACATCATTAGTTTAATATCAATTTAATTATAGTTAAAAGTATTGATTTTTATTTTGGATTTTAACATAATATGTTTCAGATATTACATTATTCGTATAATTAGTAGTAAAAGTCTAGAATCTCAATGAATGATAAATTTAATAGCCTCTGTTACACTTACACAATTATATAAAAAAAAATTTCCATTGCCATGGGCTCTTGACTTAGGGAAAATATAAATAGGGCAATTGACAAAAATTATACCCACCTTTTTAAAGTCAATGTCAGACTTTTACGCTTCCCGGTACAATTTTACCTAAATTTACGCTCCCGCTTTTTTTTTTACATAACAATACGTTCCAGCAAAAATTCCCGGTTATTTTTTTATGCTTTGTTTCAACAACCAAGAAACAATATAGAAACAAACCAGAAACAATATAGAAACATCATATGAGCAAAAAAAGTTAAAAATAGGTAACAATTGTATTTAAACATCAAAAAACTTTATGGAAACAACACAGAAACATCGAAACAACATTAAAAAGGATATGAAAATAACCCAGAAACAACGTAAAAAATATTGAAAACACCACATGAATAAAAATAGCTTAATAATAGGTAAAAATTGTATTTATACATTGAACACGACATGGAAACAACAAAAAAATATTAGAACGGTATTAAAAATATTATAGAACAACACCAAAATAATAGAAACAATGTACAAAATAATATACGGATAAAAAACGACATAAAAAATAGGTTAAAGTTGTTTTGAAACATTGAAACAACATAGAAACAACAAAGAAACAAATTTAAACAATATCGAAACAACTTATATAACATGTAAAACAATGAAGGAACAAAAAAAAATAAAAAAAAATCAAAAAATATGTAGGAGCGTAAAAAAAAATTAGGTAAAAAAGTAAAAATTTAGATACAAAAGTAATAGGCGTATTGTGTGGTATGGGGATCAAAATTAGCGTATTCCATGTAATTTCCCCATATAATTAACTATAGGACTGTAAGTGAACAGAGCGTTCGACAAACAATTCGTGAATATGCTTGTACAATATTTGTTTATTTAGTTAAATTAGCATAAACAAACACATTTTAGGGCTCGTTTTATAACAAACAGATCTTGAACGATTTTATACTCGTTTACTAAGAAAAATAAAATTTTAGGGATAAAAATGTCCATATAGGGCAAAGTGCAAAAATTTACATAGTTCATATGGTAAAGTGTAACGAAAAATAGTTTATATGGTAAAGTATAAAAACGTAAATAATACTGGGGGTTTAATGTAATTTCCTCATATATATTGATATATAATTCTTTTTTGAGCTCTTTAGATGATTGAATTTAGATTCATGGTAAATATTATAAATGAAGTACATAGTTTTTGACAAATTACGATCATATTAGACCGTTTCACGAATTTAAATTCATGAGACAGATCCAACCCATTTTACAAATCAAAGAAAGTTTGTAACATCGTAATTCAAAACAATAATAATATATGATTTTATAAAGTGCTAAAAATAATCTAAACTTAAAATTGCGTTTTTTTTTTGGGAGAGGGTCCAAAACAAAACACGATTTTAAATGAAGTACAAACATTATGACCTGTCAAAACTCCAAATATTCCTATGAAAATAAGTCTCAAAATTTAAAAAAAAAATTCCAAAACAATTCATCGTCTCAGGCAAATAATCATTTTTTCTTCTAAAATTCACTTTCAATTGAAATCAAATATAATGCAAAGTTAAAGTGACTTTTTTTTATTTTGCAAAGTTAAATCATATCCTCGTTCAAAGACAACAGAAATTCACTTTAACTTTGTTTTTTGTTTTGCAAATAGAAATGGAAAAATAAAAGTTAAATATATGAAACGGGAGAAAATAATTTTAATTTTGCAGTTGTCATGAATCGAACACAGAACCTCTAAAATTAAAAATTGAGCATCAACCACTTGTTATCTTGCATATTTGCCATATATATCAACCTTTATAAATATATAACTTAATTTATATATATATATATATATATATATAGAGAGAGAGAGAGAGAGAGAGAGAGAATGACCATTTCTACCCTTTTTGAGATAGGAAAACACTTTTTTACCCAACTTTCATAAAAACCACTTTTTTACCCATTTTTTCAATGAAATGTCTTAAATGCC
The DNA here is from genome assembly GCA_016081115.2 of Rehmannia glutinosa. Lineage (NCBI taxonomy): Eukaryota > Viridiplantae > Streptophyta > Magnoliopsida > Lamiales > Orobanchaceae > Rehmannia > Rehmannia glutinosa. Next base: position 33,073,659 of record CM071932.1, on the reverse strand, counting down.
CTTATTCTCTCTCTCTCTCTCTTGATTTATTTTTTTTTTTCTCTTTTCTTCTTCTTTCCAAAGATAACAATCTTCCTTTTTTTTCCTTTGATTTTTTCGATTTTTAAAGATTTAAGACACGATTGAAAATAAGTTTAAGTCAATTGAACCAAACTAATGGATTTCTTGCTTCAAATATTTACGTATAATGCGAGAAAATTCACTTATTTTCGAGAGAAAAAAACCTGGAATGTTCAACATGGCACGATCGTGCAACGTACCATAGATGTGAGCACGATCGTGCCACCGTAAATATAAGCACGATCGTACAGCCCTATAGGGCAGTACGATAGCGCTACTTTAGTAAGGGTGTTTTTGTCTTTATGGATAAAAAAGATGTCTTTTATAAAAATGGGTAGAAAAGTTGTTTCACTATCCAAATATGGTAAAAAAAACCCAACCTATATATATACATACTGTATATAAAAAAAAGCTTCGTGGCCTCTGTCAGAGGGGGATCCTGTGTGGTGACACCACCCGTGCCACCCCAGAGCCGCCTCTGACGGTGAACGATTTATTGGATACACAACAAGGGCGACACTTTTCCATATGAAGCGTTCAACAAATGTAATTGCACACACCTTGGCAAATTCTTCTATTTTGACTCCTAGTCTTTTTGTTTGGGAATATGGTACTTGGTATCTTTCCTTCTTGGTTGGAGAATCTTGTTATGTCTGACTTATCTCATCAATAATTACAAGTTTCTTCTAGAAAAAATCCATATATATATATATATGGAAATGGTGTAAAGTAGCTACTTTGGATAAGAAAAATTCGTTTCTATTTACTCCTATAAAAAACCCAAATATTCTATCCATTATTCTAGTTTTTTACCGGAATATCCTTACTTTTTTGTTCATTTTGAACACTGTAATACAAAGAATCTTCTCTATTTTATCTCATTGTTTTACTTCAAAAAATAATTTAAAGATGATAGTCACACTATAAATGTAATAATGTGACAACCAACTGAACCACGATGGAAATTCATAATGTGGAACAAGTTGCCACGTTATAAATACATATCGTGTGGCATGTTTTCCATTTTATGGTTCATAAATTTTTATCATGGCAATTGTTACCACGATATACATTTCTATCGTGGCAACCAGTGCCACAATATGAATTAATAACACGACAACATATTCATAAATTTCTATTGCGGTGATTACTGTCACGATATAATTTTCTATCGTGGAAACATGAGCCACAATAAGAATTTATATCGGTGGTACATGTTGTCATGTTATAAATTCATAGACAAAACTTGGGTTAGATCGTCTAACAGGTCTTTTCCATTAGATAGACCCAACCCGACCCGAGTTTTATTGTAATTTCATGCATCGGTGGCATTTTTATAATATTCTGGGGCGGTATCATAGGGTCTTTGGACCGGTGGTATTTTTATAATATTAGGCTGTTAAAAATATTAATTTTTCCCAAAAAAGTATTAGTAGTACATATGAAATGTATTAGTAGTATATCTGAAAAGTATTAGTAATCCCTTGAACAATATTTTTAGTAGCCCTCATGAAATGTATTGATTTTTCCTCTCAAAAGCATTAGTAATCCACCTAAAATGTATTAATTGTGTCCCCTTGAAAAGTACTAGATAGTGTTGTGCGTGCTATTAGGCAACCCTCAAAAGTATTAGTTTTTCCTGTGAAAAGTATTAGTAATCCCTCAGAAAAGTATTAGTAATCCACTGGAAAAGTAATATTGGTAACCCCGTGAGTAGTTTTTTTAAGTGATTATCATGAAAAATATTGATTTTTTTTCGCAAAAGTACTAATATTCCCCCTAAAATCTATTAATGATCTTATTGAAAAATATTAGGCTTTTTGATTAAAGGTATTATTTAGTATTTTTCCTGAAAAGTATTAGTAGACCTACCAAAAAAAATTAGTAGTCATCCTAAAAAGTATTAGCAACGACCATCGGATGTTTTTGTGGTGTTAGTAGTTATGCGGGTCAACGGGCGAATTAACCGCGGGACGGGTATTTGGATCCATCTAACGGATTAGATCCGTTAGACAGTCTGACAGGAGACTTACCCAAATTCATATCATGGAAAGTTTTCCATGTTATGATTCATAAATTTCTATCATGGTAATCATTGCCATGATATAAATTAATAACGTGACAACCCGTGCCACAATATGAATTTATAATGTGGCAATATTTCCACGATAGCTGGGTTTGGGCGGGATTTAGTTGGTCAAAATAAAAGAATTTGAAATTAGAGGGTTGTTTGGTAATTCCAGGCAAAAACGAATTTTCTTATAGGAGTGGGTAGAAAAAACATTTCCCTTATCCATTAATGGTACTTTAAAAATTCACTCATATACAGTTAAACCTCTATAAATTAAAAATTGTGGGACTACCAAAATTTATTAGTTTAGCGAGATATTAAATAATCGATAAATTAATAATCTATTAATTTATAGAAATATGGCTTGTAGAAAATTTTGTTGCTTATGGATAATTATCATGCTCATTTAAAGACTATTCAAGAATTACAAAATTTTGAAGTGCCACAAAACAAAATATCAAAATATTCAATATTGTAATGCGGGTATTATGCAACTGCATATATGTTGAAACTACATAGTTGTTGACCGACGAATAGATAATTGCGAACGACATGTCATGAATTATGAAGTTGAAGATCATAATTCTACCGTACCCCTATATCAAAAGGAAGAACAATGATGACTATTTTTTTTTGCTAAGCTACGAAAAAACCACACGAAATATTCTTACAATCTTGAAAAAAGTCATAAATGGGATTTAAGGTTAAATCAATTTAAACAAGAAATAAATAAAAATTGAGTCAATTTTTTTTTATTTTATGAAATCTTCCTGGATTAATCATACATATAGTATATATTAAGTAGTTATTAATTTATATATTGCATGGGGCCTATATGAATTCTCATATATATATATATATATATATATTATCTTATAAATTTAATGAATTATTAATTTACTACGTTGTCCTCGAGTTGGGGCCAACCAAAAATAGTATTTGAACGAGGCTATTAATTAATCGAGTATTAAATTATCGAGATTTTACTGTATATATACATAATTCTAGTTGATAATATAACTTTTGCTCACAATTTTACACATAAATGTATTACATGGTTTATAAAACAATTTAAAGCTTGTTTGGGAGCATTTTCAGTTTTTCAAATTAACCTGAATTTTACCCAAACTATAAATTTTAAAAGTTTTTGGATTGTTTTTTAATATGAAATTTATAGACAAAAACTTATAGCAGACCGTCTAACGGGTTTGCATCCGTTAGATGGATCCCAAACCAACCCGGTAACAGTAGGCGGTGGTATTTTTGTTATTTTGAATGCGGTGGTATTTTTGTAATATTCTGGAGGTGGTATAATATAACTGGATTGGTGACATTTTTGTAATATTAGGCAGTGACGTAATACTGTTAAAAGTATTAGTTTTTTTCTCTAAAAAGTATTAGTAGTAACACTGAAATGTATTAGTAATCCACTTGAATAGTTTTTTCAGTAATCCTCATACAAATATTTATTTTTTCCATCAAGAGTATTAGTATTCCTACTGAAACGTATTAGTAGTCTTATTTAAAAGTATTATATTTTCCGATTAAATGTATTTAGTATTCCTCCTGAAAAGTAATAGTTTTTCTCATAAAAAGTATTAGTAGTTCCCCATAAAAGTATTAGTTCTTCCCCCAAAAAGTATGAGTAATCATCCTGAAAAATATTTGGTAGCTCCCCTAAAAATATTAGTTTTTCCTCCAAAAATATTAGTAGTCCTCCTAAATGTATTAGCAACTCTCCTTAAATGTATTAGCAGTAGCCAATGGATGTAGTGTTGGTACTTGTGCGGGCTGTTGGGTCGGATATTTGGATCCGTATAACGGATTAGATCCGTTACACCGTCTGACAGGAGACTAACCCAAATTTATAACTATGGATTGCAGTCAAGATATCTTATTAGTAAGTACCTTGTAACCAGAGGCGTAGCTAAGGGGGGGCCTCCCCGGCTCCCCGCGCACCACAAAATCATTTTTTGTCCCCTTTTTTCTATGGAAAAAAATGAAAAAAAATTATATATATTTTTCTAGGGGGAAAAATAGTTGAGCTATGGGGAAAAAATTTGGGCTAAGGGTAACCATCCAGGCTGGCTACACCCCTGCTTATAACTATAGCTTTACGACTCACTTAGAGGAGAATTAGGAAATAACCAAAATCATCTTTTTTCCCTTAAGGAAAATTAAATAATGTTGTTCTTAATTTCCATGTATTGGCATCTTAAACGATATTATCACCTTTTAATACTACGAAAGCTGTACTACAGTTTTTATATATTTTTTATAGATTGAATTATATTCTTATAATATTTGTGCTTGATAATTACAACAAGCAAATGTACATAAACATTAACATATTCTTAGAAAGAAAAAAAGTCTCCACCCATTCATTCCATTTATTTTTTGGATATTTCTAGGTGAATATTCCATTCATTCCATTTTATGTCTCGTAACGGAAGAAAAATTAATGTGTTTTCACCTAAATTGAACCGATAAATAAGGGGGAAAACACCGGGATGAGATCTTCTATTCCAAAACCGTGTTTCATCTCCTATTCCACTGCACGGATGATTGACACGTGTATAATACTTACCATATTAGAACCCTACATTTTCTGCTTGATTTATGCTTGAAAATTAACATGGTAAGTATAATACACGTGTCTATCATCCACACGGTTGGAATAGTAGATAAAACACGGTTTTAGAATAGAAGATTCAATCCGCTTCTATACATGTGACAATCACCCGTGTGATGGAATAGGACATGAAACACCATCTTAGAATAGAAGATCACATCCGATATATAAGTAATAACACTTTAGACATCCCTCTTAAATTTGTAAAAATATTGTTATTACCCCCTTACATTAATACAAAATCAAATCTGAAGGGTTTGTTTCCTCTAATTTTCATATATCGTGGTATTTTTTTGGTAATTAACTCAAACCTGAGAGGTAGTTTTTATGATAATCCCAAAGTATATATATAGATGCAGAAATATGCTTCATGTTGAGATCAGTTGCATATACGCCATTTATTAGGAAGGAAATTATATATGAAAGAGTATATGTATCTTCCATACTTATCCTCTCTCTCTCTCAGACTCTCTCAAACCTTAGCGCATAAAATTTTATTTGCTGGTCCACCAAACTTCTAAGGTATGTCGAAACCCTAATTACTTCAACTCTGCAACAGACACATCGTGTGTGCGCCTATGTATGTCGAAATGAAAATTTCATGCAGAAATTGAAAGGGTTATTTTCTCTTTTCTGTTTATGTATGTTAATTCTTGTGAGCATCTTCTTTTCTATGGTTATATGGTTTATTCCGTTAAGTTGTATTATATATAAACCTGTTCTTGATTGATTTTCTCTCTTTCGTTTTTGATCTTCTTTTTTCTTGGAGATATATATTCTTGATTATATCTCGATCAATATTAATATTGTTAATTTTTCTTTTTTACGAATGTTTAGAAGTAGAATCTAATATTTACATATATAAAGGATATTAAATTAATAGAATTCCCAGATTGGGTAATTAGGGCAAAGTTGAAATGAAGATTTTTACATTAATCTACTGCGTAGGAGAAATTTAATTAATTATAGATCATGGGGTAAAAACCCTAGCTATTTCTGGTGTAACTTAGAACTATGCACAAAAACTCCAATGTCTTATCTAGCTAATTGTGGATACAACTTCAGATTAATTGGGTGAATCTTGGATTAAATATTAGGGTTTACATGATATTATATCATCATGTATATTAATCTTGCCTTGTTTAAACTTCTCATTTCATTGTAATAACATTTTGGCTGGTTGAGTTCAATTAATAAATGTATAGTGCACCCATATATAGTTAGAAATAATAGTTTCATGACAAAATTAGTTAAACTAGTGATAATTAATCACATTAACAATTTTTTGCTTAGACTTTAATATCTTCTTGTTTGAAAATATATATAAACATGTTGTTGATTTTATGCACAAGGAATAAATGGAGTCACAAGCAAGTCTCAAGAGAAAAGAAAGCAGCAACTCTAGCGGTAGCTTCAAAAAGGCCAACGTCGTTTTGGACTCACGCGCAACAACTTCAACAAAGAACGTACCAGAAACAAACATCGGGCGAAATTTTATAACCCCATCAAAGGAGGATGAAAATATTGATCAAATCATCGAATGGTCACCCCTAGCTGATGGCATAATACCTATTCCTTCAACGTTAAAACATAATGAGAAAATAATGAAGAAGAGGGTTGATAATTTTATCAACGGTGTCCTCTATGGTACGGGCAAAAGCCGATTGCCCGTTTTTGAAGACTTATGCAGAGAACAGATTTAATAACTCCATCAATGGTGGCTAAATTTACTAATCATCAGATAGATTAATATTTCCATATATCCATATACAGCTATTATGATATTCAGTAGAGATTATTGGTCATCAGTAGCTAGCATATATAACATGTTTCTTGATTCCTGTTTTTTTTTCCCTTTTTCCATTGTGCTTTAATCTTTGGTCCTTTTATGGATTGTGACATTAAATTTTCTTGGTGAGGAAAATTATATTTTAGTTTCATTTTTTTGGCTAATCCATAATTATTCCTTGCAAATGGATTGATGTGGTGGTACTATTGTGAAAAGAATGTGCAGCTTGATAGGGTGTTGGCAGTTTCTGAAGAATTCAATTTAGGTTTCCAGCCACATCCTCTATCTAGAAGCCATCCATCTTTGAAGAGTTGGTGATCAAGTTTGACAAGGAAAGTATGAAGCTTCCCAACAAGCCCACCATTGTTGAAGCTTCAACCACCTACCCCTCCCACATCCATCTATAAATAGGTGCTTCATTCTTCAGTTTTAATCATCCCTTGTAAGTGGAATATCATAGAGAGATCCTTGAGAGTGATCAAAATCAATCCTTGAGAGATTGAGTGAGTTTTGAGAGTTTTTGTGAGTTTGTAAATCTCCATGTAAATCTATTCTTGTGCGAAATAGAATTGGTATTTTTCTCTCAAATTCATCCATTTAGTTTCATAATGATCCTGTGATACCTAACAAGTGGTATCAAAGCCTCGTCGGAGTGCTCGCCGGAATTTGCAGAGGGCTGAAATTTCGAGTTTTACAAAGTTTGTTAAAACTCAATTTTCAGCATTCCATTGGATTTCCTCTCGTCGATACGAGTCTGTGCGTGTTTTTCGGATCGAAAAACGGACGTCGGACGGCCGTCACGAGCTGTCGGAATTTCGAAGAAGACAATGAACAGTAATCTCTATGCAAATTTCCGGTTAATTACAAATCAGTCCCTGAGTTTTATATTTTTCATTTTTTGACCCCTAAACTTTCTGGAAATTTCATTTTGATCCCAATATTTTCTGAAATTTCATTACGGTCCCTGAACTTTCAGAAATTACAGATTGGCCCCTGAACTTCTTGATATTTCAGTTTGATCCCTATATTTTTAAAATTGCAGATCAATCCCAAATTTTTGAAATTGAAATTTTAACCCCGGAGAGTCTATTCCACCATTTTTGACCATTCCGGACGTGACGGTATACTCCGTTTCATGAGATTCAATCTCTATCTTTGTGAACTAATTGTTGGAAGGTGAAAATGGCCACGGATGAGTCAACATCATCTTCTGGAGCTATGATTATGCTCAATGCTACCAATTACACGTTATGGAAACCCCGGATGGAAGATCTACTCAATCAGTAAAGATTTGTTCGATCCCATAGAGCTAAAGGGTGTTAACCCTTATGCTTCCAAGTCAACCGAAAGTGGAAGAAGTCGAATAAAAAATCTATTGGTCAGATCCAGGCAATGGATTGACCATAGTGTCTTCCACCATGTCGCCGCACAGGAGACAGACGATATGCCCTCTGGCGAAGTTGGAGGACATGTACCAGGCCAAGACCGCTCGGAATAAGGCCACGTTGATGAGGCGCTTAGTCAACATGAAGGTGAAAAATGGAACTTGATTTGCGAGCATACTAGTGAGTTCGAGCTTGGTAAACCAATTATCGTGCAGTAGGGATGCCACTTGGAGATGAAATGCGAGGCTCTCCTACTTCTCGAGTTCACTTCCCGATATTTGGGAAACACTAGTTGTTTCTCTAAGCAATTCGGCCCCAAAAAGCAAACTTACCATGTCTATGGTTAAGGATGCCCTATTCAATGAGGAGGCATGAAAAAAAGACATGGGCACAGATCAGACCCATGCCCTTGTGACGGAAAATCGAGGGAGACAGCACGGGAAGCAACAACGAAGTAGTAGAGGCAAAGCGAGAGGCAAAAGTAGGGGAAGATCCACATTTGATGGCGGAAAACCAACATATAAATGTCATCACTGTGGAATAGAGGGTCATATGAAGAAGAAATCGCTATAAATGGCTAGAGGAGCAAGGTCGAGCACTTCCCGGTAGAAGAATAAGGGTGGAGAAACGCTAGCTATCATTCCTGGAGATGTAGCGCTTTGTTCAACCCATGATGAGGCATGCCTTCATATCTCAAGAGAAGATCTGAGAATGGGTGGTAGATCTTTGCGGCGTCTTACCACGTAACTCCTCACAAGGACTACTTCACAACATACAAAGTGGTGTGACTTTGGAGCGGTGAAGATGGGAAATTCGTTTCTGCGGAATTGTAGGAATTGGTGATATACTGAGATAAAGACAAATGTCGGGAGTACAATCACTTTGAAGGATGTCGGACATGTGCACGATCTTGGTGAATCTACTTTCGGGGATTGCCCTGGACAAACAGGGCTATGATAATCATTTCACCAAAGGCACGTGGAAGTTGTCAAGAGGCACTATGGTAGTTGCTCGAGGACACATTTGTGGCACGTTGTACAAGACTCATGTGAAAATATGTACGAGATAGCCTCAACATTCTTTGAGAAAGAGGCTTCTCAAAATTTGTGGCACAGAGACTCGGTCACATGAGTGAGAAAGGGTTGTCTACCCCGATAAAGAAGGAGCTTATCAATGTTGACAAGGAAGCTGCATTGGATCCTTGCAATCATTGTCTATTTGGTAAGCAACAAAGAGTCTCGTTTAGTTTCTCTTTAACGAGAAGATCGAGTTGCTCGATTTGGTGCACTCGATGTTTGCGGTCCCCCTGGAGGTTGAATCACTAGCGGTAACAAATACTTTCGACATTTATTGACGATGCTTCTCGAAAGTTGTGGGTGTATTTCACGAAGACAAAAGATCGGTGTTTGAATATTTCAAATTATTTCATGTCATGGTAGAACGTGAAACAGGAAACAAGCTGAAGTGTCTTCGATCAGATAATGGAGGCGAATACACTTCTAAAGCGTTCGATGTCTATTGCAAAACATATGGCATTCGACATGAGAAGACAGTCCCACGCACCCCTCAACATAACGGTGTCATTTGAAAGAATGAACCGGACAATCATGGAACGTGTTCGGAGCATGCTCGATGTATGGCTAAGCCGCCAAAGCCATTCTGGGGAGAAGCAATCGAGTTGCTTGCTACCGATCAACAGATCACCATCGGTACCACTTTGAATTTTGAAGTTAGGAGAAATCGTAGTGCAGGAAGGATCCATCATACTCCCACTTGAGAGTATTTGGATGTTTAGCATATGCACATGTATCCAAAGAGCTCGGCCCGGAGAAGCTTGATGCAAGGACCACTCCATGCATTTTCATTGGCTATGGAGATGAAGAGTTTGGATACGAGGTTATGGGATCCAAAGAAGAAGAAGGTGATCGGAAGTAGGGGCGTAGTGTTCCATGAAAGTAAGACAATGAAAGACATTGAAAAGCCCACAATGTCTCGAAGTCAAATATTGGTGCTCAAATCTCGGATGCGGCACTTAACCGGATTCGTGAGAGACGGTGGCGTAGTGCGGAAGATATACGAGGAAGCGAGAATATGAAGAGGTAGAAGAAGGTGTTGAGCGGGGAGCCACAACCCGCTCTACCAAATGTTTCTATACCATCGAAAGCGAATGATGGTGGATCTCCTCGATTGTTCCAGGAAGTTCGTAGGTGCGAAAGAGGACGGATTCCATCTAGAAGATATTCGAGAATCCGATTACCTTTCACGCATCGAAGATGGAGAACCGAGAGAGTTTCAAGAAGCAATATCTCATAAGGACAAAGAAAAATGGCTGCAAGCAATGCAGGATGAAATGGAATCTCTGCAGAAGAATCATACTTATGAGATCGTAGAACTTCCGAAAGGGAAGAAGGCACTAAGAAACAAATGGGTGTTCAAGCTGAAGAAAGATGGTAGCGGAAAAGTGGTGAAACACAAAGCTCGCTTGGTAGTCAAGGGATTCCAACAGAAAAAAGGAATCGACTTTGATGAGATTTTTTCACCGATGAGTCAAGATGACTTCAATTAGAGTTATTCTTGGTTTAGTAGCAAGTATGAACTTGGAGCTTGAACAAATGGATGTGAAGACAGCATTTCTTCACGGAGATCTCAAAGAAGAGATCTACATGGAGCAACCAGAAGGTTTTGAGATTTCAGGTGATAATCTCGTTTGCAAGCTCAAGAAGAGCTTGTATGGTCTGAAGCAGGCACCAAGGCAGTGGTACACAAAATTTGACTCGTGTATGGTGAGTCAAGGCTACAAGAAGACTAATGCAGATGAATGTGTTTACATTCAAAAGTTTGCAGATGGAAATTTCGTTGTTCTTCTACTATATGTAGACGATATTTTGATCATGGGAAAAGATGCAACGAAGATTAGTCAGCTGAAGAAAGAACTGTCGAAGTCTTTTGACATGAAAGACTTAGGACCGGCTCACAGATTTTGGGAATGCGAGATAGTTCGAGACGAAGAAAGAACAGGAGGTTATGGCTATCTCAGGAGAAGTATATTGAACGAGTGCTCGAGAGGTTCAATATGAACAACGCCAAACCAGTAAGCATTCCATTAGCCAATCATTTCAAGTTGAGCAAGAGTGCATGTCCCTCATCCAAGGAAGAGATCGGGGAAATGTCATCGGTACCATATTCTTGGCGAGTTGGAAGTCGATGTATGCAATGGTGTGCACAAGACCGAGATATTGCTCACGCAAATGGAACGATGAGTCGTTTTCTCTCTAACCGGAGGAAAAAGAGCATTGGGAGGCGGTGAAATGGATTCTCGGTACTTGAAGGTACGTCAAAAATATGTCTTTGTTACGGGGAGCCGATCCAGTCTTGGAGGGCTATACGAGATGCTGAGATATGGCGGAGATCCCTGACAAAGTAGAAAATCAACTTCAGGATTTCTCTACACTTTCGCAGGGGAGAGCTGTTTCATGCGGTCAAGACTACAGAAGTGTGTTGCTTTATCCACAAATGTGAAGCGAGTATATTCCGCTAAGGCAGTGGTAAAGAAATGTTGTGGCTAAAGCGTTATCTCCAAGAACTTGGAATTAAGAAAAAAAGATTACAAGGTACATTGTGACGATCAGTGCTCTGGACTTGAGCAAGAACTCCATGTACCATTCCCGTACAAAACATATTGATATTCGATATCATTGGATACGCGAGACGATAGAACGACAACAGTTGAAACTCGTTAAGATCCACACAAAGGAGAATCCATCAGACATGTTGACGAATGTGGTTACACGAGAAAAGCTTGAGCTATGCAGAGACATAGCGGGGATGCTTATTAGGATATGGTGGAGGAGAATTGAAGAATTCAATTTAGGTTTCGACCACATCCTCCATCTAGAAGCCATCCATCTTTGAAGAGTTGGTGATCAAGTTTGACAAGGAAAGTATGAAGCTTCCCAACAAGCCCACCATTGTTGAAGCTTCAACCACCTACCCCTCCCACATCCATCTATAAATAGGTGCTTCATTCTTCAGTTGTAATCATCCCTTGTAAGTGGAATATCATAGAGAGATCCTTGAGAGTGATCAAAATCAATCCTTGAGAGATTGAGTGAGTTTTGAGAGTTTTTGTGAGTTTGTAAATCTCCATGTAAATCTATTCTTGTGCGAAATAGAATTGGTATTTTTCTCTCAAATTCATCCATTTAGTTTCATAATGATCCTGTGATACCTAACAGTTTCTGTGCACCTTTGTGGCTGGATGAATAAGTCCACTGATACCTTGAAATTTATTCTTTTATTGTATATTATTTGCTATTTTCTCCTCCATCAATTAGCATAGATTAACATTAGATTTTATGGTATATAAGTTCTAACCCGCACTTGACTGATGAACTGTATTCTTCCAGAAGAGAAAGGAAACAAATTATAATAATCTGTATATATACACTTCGCGTGTATTCATAATGTAGGGAGTGTTTGTTAAAAATTCTGCTTTGTAGTGATTTATTGTACTAATTATAAATTAGTAGTGTTTGCAAATAGAATCAGAAGTTGAGAATGTTTCGTGAAAAAGTTACAAAAATGCTTATGTCTTTGTAAAAGTCAAACTAGAAGCAGAATAAAAAATCTAAAGTACCAATCTCCTTACTTCTTAGATTCTGATAAACAAAGTAGAAGTTGACATTTGCAAACACAAAAAAATGTTTTTTTTTTCAGGTAAAAAATATGAGAAACACTTTTGTTTAGTGATTGCAAACACTCGTTGTATATAATGCAAAACACTATATTATATATTTTAAAATATATATAAAATAAAACACCAAATTAAAATATATAACACGTTTAATTCTTGATTTCTTGTTGTTTAGTTCAAGTTCCATGTGTAATAGAATATGAAGCAAACAATCTCATTGATTTACCCATGATCGGCAGAAAATTAACTTGGTACAAGCCGAATGGGAGGTGTATGAGTCGGCTGGATCGTTTTCTTCTGTCAGATAAATGGATGTCTGATTGGCCAAATCTAACACAATGGGGTCTTCAGAGAAGCGTATCTGATCATTGTCCAGTCTTACTCAAATCCCAAACTTTAGACTGGGGACCAAAACCATTCAGAGTTTTAGACTGCTGGGGATCGAGATCATTCGGGGTTTCAGGAGCTTGTGGAGAAGACTTAATTGGTTGGAAAATAATATTCAAGGATATGGAAACTTTGTGCTACAAGAAAAATTAAAGAGATTAAAGGCAAAGTTAAATGAATGGAACATAGAAACCTTTGGGTCTATTGATAAGATAATTCAGCAGTCAAAACGGGAAATCGAAAGAATGGATTTACTTGGAGAGTCGTCGAATCTAACTGAAGATGAGTGCTGGAAAAAGAGACAACAAGTATCGGATTTTTTCAACCTTATTCTGCATCAGGAATCGCTAATATACCAAAAATGAAGACAAAATAATTTTATATAATCTGAAAATTTCATTCAACTTGATTGTCTTACAAATTTCCACAACATGGTATCCTATTTATACACATGAATTGGCCATAGGAATCACCAACTATTAAATTGACACTACGAAAAACAAGATGACTTTTTGAACAACTTAGACTCTTCAAACTACTTATTCAAACTTAGGAAATATAATTCAAACTTTGAAACATTAAAAAATTCTTGAAATACTAAAAGACTCTTGACCAAAATAATTATTCTCAAAATTCAATTTATTTGTCCAACAATGCTTCCCGTAAATTGAATTTGCTCTTGACTCCCAAAGCATCAACATTTCTTGAGAAAACCGGTCCTCCAAGCGGTTTAGTAAAAATATCTGCGAGTTGCTCATTACTTCGGCAATATTCAATGTTCACTTCTCCTTCATTAACAAGCTCTCTTAAGAAGTGAAAACGAAGATGGATGTGCTTCGTTCTTCCATGCAAAACTGGATCTTTGGAGACAGAAATAGCCGAGCTATTATCATAATATAACATGGTCGGATCATGTTGCTTGAAATTCAAACTTTCTAAAATTCCTCTTAACCAAACAATTTGACATCCAGCTGAAGAAGCTGCGATGTATTCCGCCTCGGTGGTAGAAAGTGCCACAATTGGTTGTTTTTTCGAACTCCATGAAATTGCTCCACTTCCAAGATTGAATATATATCCGGAAGTACTTCGAGAATCATCAATGCTTCCTCCAAGATCACTATCGGTATAGCCAACAAGTTTGATAGGAACTTGTGTTTCATAGAAAATACCATGATCAATGGTTCCTTACACATATCTCAAAATCTTTTGGTCGCCTCCCCAATGATTTGAACAAGGATTCCCACGAACTCTACTAACTAGACTTACCGCGAACGTGATGTCGGGTCTAGTGGCGGTCAAATGCATCAAATTTCCAATTAAGCTCCGAAACATGGTAGAATTTACAAACTTTCCTTCACCGTTCTTGCTTAATATCAATCCAGTAATACAAGGAGTTGATACCAGATTCGAATTCTCCATCTTGGTTCCAGTCTTTGATTGTTGAACATTAATCCCAAGAAAATGATGCAACTCTCCCAAATCTGTCATTTCAAATTCGTTCATCATAGAGACCTTAAAATCTTTCAACATTCCCAAATCATTTTCCGTAAAAATAAGATCATCGACACAAAGGCTTACAACCATAAATCCTCCATTAAGTTCCTTTTGATATGAAGTGTGTGCTCAAAAGGTCACTTTTCAAAATCAAAATTAATGAAATAATCATTAATTCAACCATACCATGCTCGAGGCGATTGTTTTAACCCGTAAAGGGCCTTTTTGAGTTTGTACACTTTATCTTCCTCGACTTTTTTAACAAATCCGGGTGGTTGCCACAATTGGTTGTTTTTTCGAACTCCATGAAATTGCTCCACTTCCAAGATTGAATATATATCCGGAAGTACTTCGAGAATCATCAATGCTTCCTCCAAGATCACTATCGGTATAGCCAACAAGTTTGATAGGAACTTGTGTTTCATAGAAAATACCATGATCAATGGTTCCTTTCACATATCTCAAAATCTTTTGGCCGCCTCCCCAATGATTTGAACAAGGATTCTCCACGAACTCTTTTCAATGGAATTAATTTCGTCATTCATTGCTGGAATCCACTTTTCTTCTTTTGAAGCTTCTTCATAAGAGACTGGATCTTTACCCGCAAAGAATGCAAAAAATACTTGATCTGGTACATTAATCAATTCGATTTCATCATAAATTTCTCTCAAACTTCTTGTCCTTCTCTCCAAAGGTGACGGTGAACTTTGAGGAGAATCATTTCTTTCACCATCTTCAGGTTGTATTGGTTGAGATTCGCCTTCATCAAAATCAAAGATTTGCAAATTTCATGAACCTGAAAAATCTGAAAAATCATAACAAGCTTTTTCATCAAAACGAACATCTCTACTAATCACAATTTTCTTTGTCTTTGGGTTATAAAGCTTGTAAGCTTTAGTCCTCTCACTGTATCCAATAAAAATGCATTTTTCAGATTTATCATCCAACTTTGTTCTCAAAGAATTTGTAACATGTGCATAAGCAAGACAACCAAATGTTTTCAAGTGACAAATATTTGGCTTCTTTCCATACCAAGCCTCATTTGGAGTAGAATTCTGCAAACGTTTTGTTGGTGATCGGTTGATTAAATAGATAGCACATGAGATAGCTTCAGCCCAAAATTCAGCAGACATATTTTTCTTTTTCAACATGCATCGCACCATGTTCATGATCGTTCTATTTTTTCGCTCCGCGGTGCCATTTTGTTGTGGTGTATACCGAGCTGTCAATTCATGTCTAACACCATGATTACGACAAAAATCTTCAAATAAGTTAGACAAATATTCTCCTCCATGATCACTTCTCAAATTTTTAATTTGACAACCGGAAAACTTTTCAGCTTGAACTTTGAACTCCATGAAATATGAAAGGGCTTCGGATTTTTCTTTCAAAAAATAAACCCAAACTTTTCTTGTGTAGTCATCAACAAATAACAAGAAATATCAGTTACCTCCTAAAGATGGAACATGAATCAGTCCACAAATATCCGTATGAACAAGCTCCAATGATGAATGTGATTTCCAACTTGATTTTGTTGGGAATGGATCTCGGTGCTGTTTTCCCAACTGGCATTCTTTGCAAACTTAACTTATTGCATCAATTTGAGGCAACCCTTGAACAATATTTTTGCTTGATAATTCCCTCAAACTTTGAAAATTGAGGTGACCGAATCTGTCATGCCACAACTTGGAAATCTCTTCATCAGAAGAAAGATAACAGTTGGCATTTAACACATCAAGCTTGACCGGAAACAAATTATTCGAGCCCAAACCAATCTTCGCAACAAGTTGATTTTTCTTCTTCATGGTGCAAAGATTATTCAAAAAGTGAATATCAAAACCCTTCTTCATTAAGTGACCAACACTTAGCAAATTACTTTGCAGTCCGGTACATAAAATACCTCCGACATTTTTTGAACTTTTCCATTTTTTGTTTTAAAAGCAATTTCTCCAACACCTTGAATTTTATATGACTTGGCATCTCTAATTGTAACCTGCCCATGGTTAGCTTCGACAAGAGATGAAAATAAATTTTTGTTGCCAGTCATATGTCGACTTGCCCCACTATCCAAATACCAAATATTTCCAAAATTTCCATCAGAAGCTATCAACAAAGTTTCAGAATTTTCTGTTTCATTTTCATGTACCAAGCCAGCTTCTTGGTTTATTTTTTTCAGGATATTTAATCGAACAATCACTTATTTTGTGGCCTGGTTTATGACAATGATAACATTCAATATAGGTTTTTTTTTACCTCTATAGGTACCTCGTCCTCTTCCTCTTTGAGAATTCTAAAAATATCGTCTACTCTCATTCTTTTTGTTCTTCATGTTCATTAGGTTGTCTTTCGCCTCTTCCTTGTCCACGACCTCGTCCGCATCCACGGCGAGAACCACGGCCTCCCGTGAATGTGAACTGAGATTGCTTGATCAAGAGAAGAAGTGAGTTGAGGATTTCTTTGAAGGATTCTCGCTTCGTGAGCTTCCAATATTCCTTATAGACTCTCCATCGGCATTGATGAAAGCTCTTGCGATTCTTCAATAATCACAACCACATGATCAAATTTATTAGGTAGGCTTAGAAGAAATTTTTCGACAACCCTTTGGGTCTCCATAATTTCTCCATTTGATGCCATTTGATTTACAAGAAAAGTAACTCTTGTAAAATATTCCGAGATTTTTTTCATTTTCTCTCATCTCTAACTTCTCAAATTCAGCCCGTAGAGATTGTAAGCGGAATTTCTTCACTTGATCTTGACCAAAATACGTCGTCTCAAGAATTTTCCATGCTTCTTGAGCACTCTTCGCCTTGGAGATCCTTTCATAAATCGGAATTTCGATTGCTTGATAAATTTTAAAAAGTGTTTTTCTATCATTTTTCTTCTTGTTCTTCAAAATATTTTTTTGTGCTTCAGTCAATTGAGTTTCATCCTCGGGTGGATTTACACCTTCTTCAACAACACTCCATATGTATTGAGATTCAAAACATAACTTCATTAGATTGCTCCAATAATCGAACTTTTCTTCATTGAAATAAGGCACAAGTGTAGTGAAATTGTTGTTGGCCATTTCTCTCTCTCTCTCTCTCTCTCTCTCTCTCTCTTTATATGGCTTTGATACCAATTTGAAGACAAAAGAATTTTATATAATCTGAAAATTTCATTTAACTTGATTGTCTTACAAATTCCCCCAACATGGTGTCCTATTTATACACATGAATTGGCCATAGGAATCACCAACTATTAAATTGACACTACAAAAAACAAGATGACTCTTTGAACATCTTAGACTCTTCAAACTACTTATTCAAACTTAGGAAATATAATTCAAACTTTGAAACATTAAAAATTCTTGAAATACTAAAAGACTCTTGACCAAAATAATTATTCTCCAAATTCAATTTATTTGTCCAACAAAAAAGCTAGATTGAAGTGGATAAAAGAAGGTCACGCCAACACCAATTTTTTCCATAGATGCGTCAATAGAAAGCAGAAACAGAACCAGATTATCGGGTTATACATTAATGGACGGTGGTGCGAGACACTGGCGGACCTGAAAGTTGGAATAAAAGAACACTTTCAGAATAGATGCACATGGTGCGAATGGAATATACCGTGTCTAAGTGATCTTAATTTCAGTAAATTGAGCGAAGAGGATAACAAAATGCTCACAGCCCCATTTTCAGAGGAAGAAATCAGAAAAGCTGTTTGGAATTGCGGAAGCTAGAAAAGTCCAGGTCCAGACGGTTTCAACTCAAATTCATCAAACGCTTTTGGGAGGTTATTAAAATTGATGTTATAAGATTTATTCAAGAATTTTATTCTGGTGGTCGTATTGTCAGGGGCGGTAATCCATTGTTCATCGTTCTGTTACCAAAGAAAAAATCCCCACAATCAATTGACGATTTTAGGCCTATCTCACTCATTGGGTCTACATACAAAATTCTGGCCAAAATCTTGGCCCATAGAATTAGCAAGGTACTGGATCCAATTATTTCAAAAAGTGAGTGAGCCTTCATAATTATTTTTGTTATTAGATTACGTCATTATTTATATTCACCTAAAAATTTCATTATTGGGTCCAAATACTGTCAATTGGCCCATGAGGCCCAAACCATTATTGAGCAACTCGTGAGGTTCAGTTTACTATATCCGTCCCATGTGGTCCATACTGGCCCACACGACTAACTTTATCTTACAAAGCTTGTGCGGCTCATTAACCCATGTATAAAAAGGTCCATTCGTCCCATTTGTAGGTATTCACAGTTAATTGTTGTCATTTCTTGTTTCTTATCTCTGGATTTTGTCTCCAATTAGTACTGACTTAGAGTTGGAGGGGCCTCACTGGGACAACCCCATGGTTTGTCTATTGTTTGATGAATTATCGAGGCAAGTTTCCATCTCAATAACTACCAAATCTCCATAGAAGAAGTTGGACTTTTTATCGAAACTTTGACTAAGAGTGATTAGCGGATTTAAGCAGCATCATGCTAAATAGTATGAATAGTACAAACATTCATAAACCTGATGAATATTGAAAATAATAATATTTTTTTTAGAATCAAATCAATTTCGTTCATTCATTAGAAGAAACTTACAACTGTTAACAATATCGAGTGAAAAACAGTTGCAAGTCTTACAGGATCATAAATTGATATAGATCTAAAATAGTTTTTTTTAGACCTAAACATGTCTAATTGATCTGTAGATTGAGAACATCGCAGCAGAGGCACTAGAAAAAACACATACCAAAGAAAATTCAAAGAAATAATAAATTTTCACATCAAAATCTTTTACGCGCATAGGATAATATTGAGTATTACACTATAAGAAAAAATTAAAATTTGATCAATGGTCAAAATTATGCCTAATTTAGTAAGGCAACCTCTTACTGTAAGGCAGTGTGGATTAATCCTATCCATCCATTCCATTTGATCAATGGTCCATAATCCAATTAAAATTACATTATTAATCAATTAATTAAAACCCGAAAAGTGTAAAACAGTAACTAGGAAAATTCTGTAGTTGTCTTCCCATAACACCCTACAATAATGGAATTGATGAATATCACGTTTCCATAACTGAGAAACACAATCATCATGAATATCACGTTTCCATAATTGAAAAAGTAACAACTTAATTTTGGTCCACTGGAAAAAAATGCACAATTAGTTTTTCCTTGATGCATATATATTGTATACTTGATGCACAGTTAGTTTATTCCGATGCATATATAGTATATACTTGATTCATAATTAGTTTATTTTGATGCATATTTAGTGTTTTTATGTTCAGTTACATATTAATAGATCAAACGAATCGGCATATTAATAGATCAATTTGATACATTTCAAAAACTCATTGCTTACAATCTAAAATTTTAAGGATGAATGTGTTATGTATAGTTACATATTAATAGATCAAATGAATCGGCATTATATTCTGCATATGCACTACATGACCATTCAAACTGAGCATTTTAAAAATCAGTTGTGGATATCAAAAATGCATCAAAACAGTACTAATTATGCGCCAAATAGTTACTAATAAGGCACAACAACGATCATTAATGCTTGCGTTGTAAAAAAAGCATTGTTGAAAGCTTATATGTATCAACACACTACTAACTATGTGGCAAAAAGCTACTAACTGTTCACTACAAATATCACTAACTATGCACCAAAAAAACACAGTTGTGAAAACAGCGTATTTGCGTCAAGATAATAATAACTATGCACCAAAATGTTATTAAATGTTCATTATTATTAAACAGGAAAATTTCGTAAACTTATTATTTGTGTACATAATTGAAAATACTGTGGAGGAGCTGCAAACACGTGTGCCACGTGCACTGAGCCGCTCAATCTGCGGGTGCGGCGAAGAGCGACCTCGGGAAGCGGGGGCCCTAAAAGCTATGTTCACCTTCATTATTCGTAGTGGCCCATCCTCAATGACAAACCATATATCATCTCGTAAAAATTTGAAAGGCATGCCTGCATGCGTATTTTCTAGTCATCAAATTCCTCAACAGTAAACATAGAAATGCGAGTTAGGTTTGCTTCCATTATAATAACTTGGTTTACAAGAAAAGCTTTAAAAACTGCAAGTGTTGTATTCTTTGAAAAAAATGAGATCTAGATCAGTAACCAATGTGGAAGGCTCAATGAACCAACTGATCTAATACCACTTGTAGGTCCGAAGGGGTGATAAGTAAAGTCTAGAAGGGGGGTTGAATAGACTTTACCAACTTTTCGATTTTAGTCCTTTTTAAAAAATTCAGAGTAGGCTCAAGTCAGCTGAGTCCTTGGTGGACATCTTAGTTTACTTACCAGCAAAGTTAGCCACTCAATAGACCCGACTGAGCTGTTGATAGTATAACTCAGCTGATTCAGTTAACTCCTTTAAATGTCAGTAGACTTGGTTTTTACTGCGGAAGACTTTTACCCTTAGTTTGATATATTATATCAACACTTGTTTTAAGCTTGGTTATTATCAGTTGACTTAGCAAATTACCAAGCAACAATAATAATGTGCAGAAATTAAAGTGTGCTGAATGTAAAAGGCACAAGAACTTTTATAGTGGTTCGAGGATGGGGTACTTCCTCTAACCCACTCTTCTCCAACCTCTGGAGGTAATCCACTAAGTAACGTTAACTTTGTTACAAAAAGATGGCAGTCCGAGACAACTTTGATCACACAGCTGGCTTCTTCTGAGACTCAGCTTCTTCACAAGACGGTTGTCATGCTACTTCAGCTCCTTCAAGCTCTTGGATTTGTTCACATAGCCCTCCAATGAGTTTAAAGCCTATGGTTTGATCTGGAACCATACTACACATCCTTCAACCTTGGAGAGTAGACCTCTTGTTCTTGAAACAAGTTTTTCCTCGTCAATAAATTGAAGTTGTCTTTCCTTCACTGAATGTGTTGGATCGATTTGTTTCGAGTTTAGGCTTGAGGATATGATTTAAATGATTGAGAGAGTTTATGCTTTGATTGTTTGATTTATTTTGTGTGTCTCATTGCATGAGTGTCTTCTCTCTAATAATCCTCAACCTTTTATAGTGGCAGTTCGAAAAATGTATCCATTGAAGAGATAGATGCATTCTCAAACTTCATTTTTTAGGTCGTTGGCTTGTCTTGTCTTGCAGCTTTGATGTAGAATGTACCTTGAATTTATGCACTGCAGCCTTTCTTTAAATTCTGCAGGTTTTCAGATATATCTCATTGGCTCCTTGCCTTTTGCACTCTTTCAACAAAATGCTTGAATTTGCTTTGACAACGGATCTCTTCAGCTTTCTTTGATCATCTCTGCTGCATAACCCCTTTGATAGTGAACTCTACTTATCTTGGAATGACTTTGCTGTCAGTCTGCTGACTGAGACAACTTTTCTGTTACTTGACTGATACTTGACTTTCACTTTACTCAGCTGCCACACATCTGATTCTTCTCTTCAGTATTCAGTTGAGTCCTGCATTCTTCAACTTGGCTGGTTCTACATAGCTTACAAAGTCCTATCTATTACAAGTTGATTTACAGTTGAATTGGAGTGCCAACTTCCTAAACTAAGTTTTACATGGTATCATCAAAATCTATTACATAAATTTCCCAACAGTCCATTTTTCGAATGGAGATCCGAAATTCGAATTTTAATTTTGACTAAATTCGAATTCGTATTTCAATTCGAACTCGTATTTACTTCGAATTCGTATTTCAATTCAAAATTTATATATATGTATTTCACATTATACATAATTATTTATTATATATATTTAAATTATACATTACTATATATATCTAAATTATACACATGCATTTATAATATATATAAATGAATAAAACACTAATGTTTAATGAAAATGTTAAATTATAAATATATACTCATTCCTACTTTTTTTTTAGTTTGTTAGAAATAATTATATTTCATAGTATACGAAATACATACATTACTTCAAATTGTTATCTTTAGACCATATTCAAATAATCCTTATTTCGTGCTAATAAAATCAGTTTTTCATAGCACTATATATATGTATATGAAAATAATTGTATGAAATGTTTATACAAAAGTACTTCTATTATGTATAAATGATAACGTATATTTTATTAGGAAAAAATATTAAGTCCCCTAAAGTATGGGTGTTTTTGCACTTCACCATATGAACTATTTTCTTTATACTTTACCATACAAACTATACAAAATGTAATTACACAAAGTTTAAATGACAAAGTGAAACTTTTAATGAACTTCAGATGGCAAAAATGTAAAAACTTTTATTTAGATTTTAGGTAAAGACTATTTCGCTCTCACGTGGGCATGTGGCGAAATAATCTAAAAATATTCCACAAGCTATGACCGTTGTATGGAAAAGTGCAAAACTTGTGTACATACATTATACATTTATACAATATAGTCTTTGACTCTTTTCATTTGTTTTAAATTCTTATTACAATATGCATTATACATTATATACATTTGCACACTATATTGCATATATTTATCTTTAGATCATAAAAATAATAAATTATATGATAACCCACTATATCTCTTTTTCTACATGCACACACACCGTCACACACATACATACACACACAGATATATATATATATATATATATATATATATATATTATAGGGAGGGTTATATGAGACACATGCCTTATGTAAGTACGTAGGACTAAATCTGAACCATAGATCAACAAATTTCAACGGTTATTATTAAAGATGCATAAAATATATTAAAAGCCTAATTAAATATAGATAGGGGTATATTAGTCCAAAGCAAATAATCAAATCCCATGAAAATAGGAGCACTTACTCACAATATATCTTACCATCCAAAACAAAATCGAAATCACGAATAAATTGTCTCAATGAAAGTCTTTTTATTCACCAAGACGTCTGCTACCTCTGTAAATTGTTCCATTAAAATCTGGAAAAAAAGGCCTGCTACCTCTATAAATCGTTCATTTGCTTAGGTATATATAAAGTGTGCTTAATTGTTATAATAAAGGTACTTATGAATATGAACAATGTTGCTTATTTATTGATTCTAATTTGCGTTCTTACAGTAAAATTGTCTGCTGAAGAAACTGTCATAATTGCTTACATAACAGACTCATATTGCTTGTCCATCGAGTATATATTGCCTATGCACGATAAAATGTCAAATGGTGTCTCTTAACGTATACGAAGAAATAATTTGCTTTCTATCTACATATTTTTTGTTTATCTATTGAATATATGTTGCATATTAACTGCCAATTAAAACCATTTCATGAGTTTCGCATTTTTATGACCAATCATTTGTTTAGGTATCTATAAAGTGTTGCTTAAATGTTCTTATAAAGTTGCTTATGAACATGAATACTGTTGCTTATTTATTGACTCTATGTTCCATGCTTGACTATACAATAGATGTTTAAAATATACCCTGACATATTTTAGTAATAATACATTGGAAAGGGAGGATTAATAATATGCTTGAGTAACGGACAGAGTGAACAAATAATTTCTGAAGCCCAACAGGAATTTAAATTTCGGACACCAAAAATTCATCATAAACTATGTCAAAGCAAACATTGGGCCATCAAAAATTTTACGCTTTTATAGATAACATTGCATATGTTATACCATAATATTGCTTATATAGCATTTACATCCTTCTTAACACTCTAAAAATTAAACCAAACCCAACCACAAATTTAAAAATCCAAAACAACATATACTGTTCAACCATTTGTTCAAAATAAAAAACATCAACATCGTTTTGCTATAATCCTATGACGTTCCAGCAAACTTCTTCGCCTATCCCAGATTCAACTCCATCTGATCATTCATATCATCCAAACAAATCGCAATGACATATTTCCTGCACACAATCAATATTTGCACCTCATTGTTTTTCTCCAGCCCACCCTCCCAAATTTTGATACCTCCTCCCACATACGTTTCCATTTGACGCATAGTGAAAATGGCTGCTTCTTGGACTTTGTAAAATTCTGCATCCCCTGTTACCTCTTTCGGTGCATTTTCAAGTAGTGGAATTATATCAACAACATCCGTACGAAGACATGACAACTTTTGCAAGACTCTGGATGCATACTCCTGGTAAAAATATGGATAAAAAATATTAAATACACAACAAAATCAATAAATGTATAAGCATACAATTATATAAACTAATCAATCTACACAAAGCCATGACAAAAACATCTAAAAAATAACCCATTTATGCTATGAAAGCATCATTTTATATCAACACAAGCAGAATATTTGGTCTTAATAAGCAATATATTTGTACCAAGTATTTTTTGTCTTTATAAGCAATATTTACTACACACATAAGCAAGTTGTACTAGCAGCACACACAACTTATATACATCTACCCATACTATCATCTAACAAAAAATCACAGTTATAACAAAATAAGCAATATTTTCTGTCTACGTAAGCAAGATCTTTCTGCTTAATAAGCAAGAGTTGAGCGTATGGAATCTTATGAGAACGGACACTAAAATATTTTGCGCTAATATCTCAGTGAGACCTGAGTTGCTGAATGAGATTAAAACAACACACGAGGGAATTATCTTGATGTAGGTAGAACTGTCATAACGGGCCGGCGGAGCGAGGCAATTCATTGGCGGGCCAAGAAAACCTCAATCCAACCCGATCCATCTTGGGCCTCGGGCGGCCTGTCCATAATTGTTTTTAAAAAAAAATATTGATAATTTTGATTTAGGGAAAGTCTACTGCTATTTCTCAAATTCCTTATCTAATGAACAAAGTACCATTTGTGTAGTTTAGATGTTGCAAGCTAATCTTGACACATGTTATTAGTATATATGTGCTTCACTCTGGTTTGAATTTTATATGTTGCAAGCTAATCTTGATACATGTTATTTTTATTGTTCCAAATAAAAAGTTGGACAATAATCAAATTGGGATATGAGTATAAAATTTATTTATCAAGTAACTAGTGCTGGTATAAAATTGGCACAAAATGATTTATTAAATTTATATATGTAATTTTTATACCAACACCCCTAAATGTTATAAACAAATCAAGATATACCAGCACCTTCATTTTGTCGACTAATGTTAAATTGGCACAAAATGATTTATCCCAATTTAATAAATGAAGATTAATTTATCGACTAATGTTAAATGTTATAATTTAATTGGCACAAAATGTTATAAGCACCCCTAAATTTATCGACTAATGTTAAATTGGCACAAAATGATTTATATATAATAACTAGTTGGACACTCTGGTTTGGAATTAGATAACACCCCTAAATTTTATAAACAAATCAAGATATCCCGTCTACAACAAATAACTATTGTATCCTGATAGTTTCATATCATGAACCGAGCACCTTCAGTGAAACTCGAAGGTAATATACTACGTATTTCTTGAGTGTTGGAATCGATGTCTCCACGCAACATAGCATCAACCAAACCCTTATATATATCACAAACAATTTCTTCTGATGCAAACGGGTATATTTCAAACGGATGAGTCAACCATCGCATAAGCATCGACAACAAATTGTTGAAACAATCTTCGTGATGACAGAATAGAGATGATTCTTGTAATTTGTCGTGTAATCTATATGCAAAGAATTCACTAATGCTTACCGTTTTTTTTCCTCAAGGAGTTGTTCTATTCAAGTCTGAGAACAATATGCCTTCTTTAAAACCATCTTCACCATAAGATAATACCAAAAAATATTGCAAAGCCAAATAGGAAGCGTTCAATTTATTTGTGCATTTCAAAAATCCTAATTTTTTCTCTACCAACATATCCATGTCTCTTAAAACATGATCAAAATCATCAACAATCAATGCAACACCTTTAGAACTAGAAGGCAGATTGTATCTCCTTGCATCAGAATTTCTTTTAACAATTAGGCGCAATCTAATATCAGAATGTGTAAATTGTTGAATTTTATGTTTTTCATTTCTAAAAGTCTTCACCAATACATTATTTTCATCAAGCATATCTTTTAGTTTAGCTACAATATATTCCTGCAAATTACTATTTTCACTTCCTTGCCTATAAAACAATATGGCATATCAAATAAAATTTTAGCATGACTTGAGACAAAATAATAAATTGAAATCCTATTAAGAAATAAAAAGTAACAAACCTGATACAATTTAATCTATGTGATATTTCAGTACTCGTATCATATATGTGTATCTGTGCAAATTTTGGCGTGCCTTGGCACCCGCGTGATTGACGGTTCGTGATAAGGGTCTTTTTATGCACGTTTTATGTGTATATTTGAGTAGAATTCGAGTTATTTTATTGTTAGTTTTGTAAATGTTTGATTGTACATAGTTCATATTACTCCGAGGTGCTTTTATTGATGTAGATTGACCATTCGGGGCTAATTTTGGTGAATTTCGGACCATGGATTCATGTCAAAACATACCGGGGAGTTTAAGGATGCAAAAACGCTCGAAATTCCAAGCCAAACGCGTCATTTTGGGGCCTTTTTGGTCCAACACGGGCAGGGGGTGTCGGGCAACACGGCCGTGTTCGCACGGAGCTAAAAACTCGATTTTTTTCCGCACAAAACAGCCTCCGACACGGCCAGGCCGTGTTCCCCAACACGGCCGTGTCAGAGACACGGCCTGGCCGTGTTGGGAAGCACGACCATATCTCCTCGATTCCTGTGTGATAAAAACAAAGACGGCCCGGCCGTCGGGGCGACGGGCGTGTCCGGACCTCTTTTTGCAACTTTTCTTTGCGGAATTTGGGGAAAACTCACCAACCAACCCATTTTGGCCACTTTTGTACACTTTTAACACCCTATTTTGCTGAAACATGTCTCCATGTCCCCTCCCTCATCACTTGAATACAAGAATTCACCAACCAACAAGGAAAATGGGGGTGATTGTTTAATAAAAGAGAGTACTATCAATGTATTGGTTGCCTATAAAAGCCAAGGGTTGAAATTGGGAGATTCATTCATTAGATACTCAGGAAATATTCATTGTATTCACTTCATTAAGTAGAATTGGGATCAAGAGGTCTTGGAGAAGAAAGCTTGGGGCAATATTGGAGAAGAAGACTTGGAGCAACATCATCAATCAAGGAAGAAGTCCATTAAGATTTTGAGAAAGATAAGTACACCATGTCTACAATACTTAAATCTTCTTGTGTAATTTACTCTTTTGTCAAGATCATGAGTAGCTAAAATCTTAGTGTTTGAGTGTAATGAACTCTAGAATGGATTTGTGATTGAGGTTTGTATGTTTTTAATAAAATTATCATGTCTTGTGTGATTCACTTATATCATGCTTATCTCATTTGAGTTAATATTTCCGGTATATTAATTTGATATCTTTTCTTTATTGGGTAATCGAAAGATTTATGGTGAAAAAGAAATTGTATAAGTGAAAAGAGTTGCATGCAATCCTAGATATAGGACGACATAAATCTTCTGGATTAGGGTCAAACCTAATATGGGAATTCACAAATCGTTATAATGTTGTCTTGGGGGTTTTAACTAGAAAGAGATTTCAGTTAATCAACTTGAGATTAGAAGTTTTTCGCCTTGAGAAAGGGTTTAACTTAAATTGGGAATTTCTACGGTCCACAAGACATGAGATTTTATTAAAAGAGGTTGGTTTTTGCTTAAGGGCTTACGGTTGTATTTTTAACTTGTCAAATCACAAAAACATTCTAGAGGGATTTACATTCAAATACATTTCTATCTCTTGATTTCTTATTTTACAAATCTTCCTTCATTTTTGCAATTTATAATTTGTTTTCCTTTTTCATCAAACAAAAACTCTGAAAATTGTTAGATTAAATAACAAAAAGACGGTAATTATTAGTACTTACAATCCTCGTGGGAATGACACTCGGTACTCAATAATCTATACTATAAAATGATAGGTGCATTTGCCTACGGTTTTAAAGGTAGCTTTTGAGCCATCAGTTCGCGTCCCCCATCCATTCTTCATTGCGTTTTGGTGGTCATTTGTTTCTTCATTTATTTTTCTCGATTTTCATATATGTTGACATTTTTTGTAACTTGACGTTTTACTGTATTGTCTGCATGATCTCTATAAAGACTCTTGGAGATGTCTTGATCTCACTAAGCATGAAAGATTTCTTGTCGTGTATCTTAGATGAGGTGGAGTCATCTTTCTTGGAAGTTTTCATAAGAGTTGCCCAGGGTGGTGTGAAGCCACTTCTTGTGGGACTTTGTGCTTGACGAGTGATTTGGATAATGCATAGCTATTTTTTTCGAGACTCAGTCTTGGAGAGTGCCATGCATGGCATGTAGCCACCTTTTATAGGATTTATCTTCTTCCTAGGAATTTTTTGAGTGTTGAGGAGTAGCTTTAGGGAATAGATCCATCTTAATTTAAGTAGTTGGAGTATAGGAGACATAGGGGAGTTGAAGGGCTTAGTGAGCAGTCATGAGTGGAAGATGCAGAGATGCTCAAAACGTGTAGTTGGGTGAAGGTGCAGTATAGCCATGAGGTTAAGATTGGAGAGTAATATCTCAAGTCTCCTCGAGGAGTTCAGTGGTTATTTGGGGATAAGTTTACTACTGTGGAGGCTTATAAGGCCTCAGTTGGCTATAAATCGAGTTGGATGGAGAGGTTCTCCACCTTCTTTGACGGGGTTGCTTGCCCTTAAAGAAATCTATTTTGGGAGAGATAATCCAAAGGATTTAGCGGATTTGCTAAACTTTGGAGCCTTTGATAATGAGGCAGACGAGATGTGGTCCTGCAAGGCATCCCGGGAGGCAGTCAGGAGGACGATGAAGCTCCCCATGCTTAAGCCTTTAGCTGCTTTGAATAAATTTTGACTATGTTAAACTCTTATTTCTGTCACCTGTTATTGTTTTTGAATACTTATTCTTTTCTTTTTTCTTTCTTGTTTGTCACCTCAATGAGACAAGATGATGTTTTTCTGTTAGGAAATTTATTAAGTAGATTTTGATGATACCATGTAAAACTTAAGCTAGAAAGTTGGCACCTTATTTTTCTTGTAATTTGTATTGGAATAGATAGGACTGAGAAAGCTGAGTCAAGTCAGCTATGCCAAGGAATACAACAAGTCAACTGCGGACTGGATTGAAGACTCTGTTGTGTGTCAGCCGAGTATGGCCAAGAAGGAGGTCAAGGACTCGACTGAAAGAGTGTCAGCTGAGGAACAACTGTGAGAAGTGTCAGTCAAGTCAACTCAAGAAGCCAAGTCTCAAAGTTGAAGTGATAGTTGAGTTATCCAATGCTGGAGCTGACTCAAGTCACCTGGGGTAAAGACAACAGTCTAGTCAAGGCAACTGACTTAGATCCGTTGATTAAAGTCAAGAATATTACTCAATATAGTAATATGTCAAAGTTGTCAGGTCTAAAGTGTTAGTCCCAGAATTGTGCAAGGGTAATAAACCAATGGGAAGCACTGCACCTTGTGTCAGGCACCTGCTATGCTGCAAAGACATTTAATGCGAGGAAATGTCAGCATCAAGGACTGCAACAAGACAAGCCAACAAACAAAAGTGACATTTGAAATTAGCCTATCTTTTCAACGGGCAAAATTTCAAATGTACACTATAAAAGGCTGAGGAAATTACTGAGAAAAGGTTACCTGGACCACGAACAAGCAAGAAATATTTAAGCATTTAACCTGCAATATTCTCAAGTACATTCAAGCAAATCCTCAAGCCTGAAACTCGAAGTAAATCGATCCAACACAAGCTGTGAAGTAAAGACAACTTCAAATCTATTGAAGAGGAAACTTTTGAAGAATCAAAAGGGGTCTACTTTCCAAGGAGGATTGTAGGAAGGTTCAAGGTCGAACCAGTATCAAGTTTGTTGGAGGGCTTCGTGATCAACTCCAAGAACTTGAGAAGTGAGTCAAGTAGCAAGCAAGCGGTACCGTGAAGAAGCTGAGTTGCAAGAGTAGCCAGCTGTGTGATCAAGGTTGTCTCCAGACTGTTCACCACTTTGTAAACTGATCTGTTACTTAGTGGATTCCTCCAGGAGTTGGAGAAGAGAGGATTAGAAGAATTACACAATCTTTAAACCTCTATAAAATCATTTGTGTCATTTACTTTCAGCACATTTACTTTCTTGCATACTTACATTATATCTGCTATTAGAATCACATTTGCTATCCAACTAACTAATAACCAAATGCTAAAACTAAGTGTTTAAAACAAGCTAAAATCTAATCAAAGGGTGTTAAGTCTTCCGCTGATAAAACCAAACCAGCCAAGTTAAGTTTAGGTTAAACAACTGAGTTATTCTATCAACAACTCTATCGAGTCTGTTGAGTGGCTAAGTTAGCTGAATAACCAACTTAGCTGTCCCTCAAGGACACAGTTGTTTGAGTCAACTCTGTTGTAATTTTAAAAGGACTAAAATCGAAAATTTTGTAAGGTTTAATCAACCCCCCCTTCTAAACCTTACTCACACCCCTTGGGACCTACAAGTTGTATCAGAGCGGTTAGTTCATTGAGCCTTCCGCACTGGTTACTGAACTAGATCTCTATCTTTTCAAAAAGATTTTGAACACTTATATTTTCAAAATCTTTCATTTTAAGCAAAGTTATTACCATGGAAGCAAATCTGACACGCATTCCTATGTTCACTGTTGAAGAATTTGATGATTGAAAAATTCGTATGCAGGCTCATCTATCTACATTACATGATGAAATGTGGCTTGTGATAGAGGATGGGTCACTGCAAATACTGAAAGTGAACACGGTTGTAAGAAGAGCAGCTACAACTGAAGGAGAAGAAGCTGCTGCTGAAGCAAGACCAGCCATGGTTGAAAAACCAAGGACTGAGTGGACAAATGAAGATAAGAAGAGATACAACTTGGACAATGTGGCCAAGGACATACTCTACAAGACATTGGACAAAGCAATGTTCAATAAAGTCAAATCTTGCAAATCTGCAAAAGAAATATGGAATAAACTGACTTTAGTTTGTGAAAGATCAGAACAAATTAAAGAAAATAAACTGTCTGTTGCTGTTCAAAAGTTTGAAAATTTCAAAATGCTTGCAGGTGAAACCATGTATCAGCTAGATGCCAGATTCACTGAAATCACAAATGAGCTTTCAGCTCTTGGGAAGGAATATACACAAAAGGAAATGTGTATAAAACCTTCCAGCTGAATGTGAAATAAAGACTATGGCCGTGAGACATTCAATGGACCTCTCAAGAACATCTAACCATGAGCTATTCTCAGACCTCAAAGCCTATGAGTTTGAGTTTTGAGAAGAAAAGAGCAGAGAGGAGACAATTTTGTGCACCCAAGACAATTTGCACTAATGGCCAAGGATGGAAAGAGAGTTGAACCCAAGGAATCCATAGACTAGAAGGAAATTTCCCTAATGGTTAAAAGATTCAACAGGTTCTTCAATAAGAACTATAAAAGAAATAAGGGTGAAACCTCCAGGAGACATTCAGCTCCCTCTAATTCAAGGGAGGATAGGCCACCCAAGAGAGCTGAGCATCAAAGGGTTGAATATCAGAGAACTGATAATCCAAGAACAGAAAGAGCTGATCAAAGAGCTGAGAACCTATGTTGAACTATGAGACAACCAGGACATTTTGCAGTTGATTATTCCTATCCACCAGTTAACAAATATAGGAATGAAGAAGAAAGAAAAGTCTTCAAAGAAAGAAGACAGGAAAAAAAAACCATGTTGGCTGCTGAGACTGCTGAGACAACCTAGTCTAAAGAAGCAGCTGACTCAAAGAGTAGTGAAGCTGACTACTCAAGTGACTCTGAGGAAGAGGCTATGATTTGCCTAATGGCTAAAGAATAAGATCAACCATATCAAGAAAATGAGGTACACTCTAACTCATCTCATTCAAATTCAAGTGATTGTGATTGTGATACACACACTTCATCACCCACTGATCTTTATGATTCATTAGGCAAAATGATGAAAGATTTTGAACATATAAAATCCTCACACACAATTCTAAATGAGGAAAACATCCAACTTAAAACCCAAAACTCACCGCTGACTAAAGAGCTGAGTACTATGAGTCAAATAGCTGATGAGAACACTAAGCTGAAGGCTGAAAATGCCAAGTTCATAACAGAATTAGTTGCTATAGAAAAGAGTAAAAAAGATCTCAAAAATGTGATTGCCTCATTTACAAAGGCATCCAAATCATTGGATGATCTTATCATGAGTCAAAAAGAATGTGGAGTTAAGACAGACATAGGGTTTAATTCCTTTGTGCACAGTCAAACTCCAAGAGTGATTTTGGAAAAAGGATCTTCAAGTAATGAAACATCTCAAAAATCCAAAACACCAAATGTTGCACCCACATTCACTCCTAAGCATAATCACAAACAAACTGGCTTTGGATACAAAGGGAAATGAAAATAACCATTGAGTATGCCGAGAGGACAAAGTGAGAAGAAATCCGGTATGAGTTTCTCAAAAACTCCAAACAGAAAATACTCTGTGAAAAGCAAATAGAGATACCAAAAACCCTAGAAGTTTCATCAGAGAAACACACATGATGGGAATGGTAGAAACTATCCAAACTATGCTGATTGGAATAATGTGAAACATCAACAAAGACCTATGGAATAGAAGCCTAAATGGCAAAGACCTAAAACTCAACAAAGGTCATTCCAAAGGCAAAAGAGCTATTATCAGCACACATATGCACCCAAGCACTACATTCAGAAATTTCACAACTATCCCAAGAAAGCAATTTGCTAAAACACATACACAGGCATACAAACAAAAGAGACAGCTGTATGAACCTAAAATCCACAAGTAATTTGCTAATGTGCACTATGATTATGGCACTGATAGATAACAACCTCTTAGAGTCAATTCTTTTGGCTATAGGTTGGTTGGATCATCTTATAGCACTAACACCTCAGGACCCAGGCAAGTATGGGTACCTAAAAAGCGATTTCATTGATTGCGGGTTCAAGGAACAAGCGAAAGTGCCAAGGAACCCGTTAAATGGATAGTGGCTATTCCGGACATATGACAGGAAACAAGAAAAACCTATCAAGATTCAATGAGATTAGAGGTGAAAACGTCATATTTGGAGGAAATGAATCTCCAGGGGAAATCAAAGGCACATGATCTATCAAGAAGAATGGATTAGAAATCACAGATGTTGCTTATGTTGAAGGCCTCAACTTCAACTTGTTAAGCATTAACCAACTCTGTGATAAAGGCTACAATGTTGGATTCAACATGGAAGTGTGCCAGATCAAAGATGCTAAATCAAATGAAATAGTGTTGCAAGGATCAAGACAGAAGAATATGTATGTGGTAGATTGGTCTATTGATACACCAAGCACTTGTATGCTAGCAAAGAGCACAGCCGAATCAAGTTGGCTGTAGCACAAGAAGCTGAGTCATCTGAATCTCAAGACAATCAACAAGCTTGCAAGAAGTCATCTTGTAGAAGGATTGCCAGACTCAGTGTACAAGAAAGAAAGTGCATGTGATGCATGCTAGATGGGAAAGCAAATAAAATCTTCATTCAAGGATAAGCCAAGTCCTTCTTCAACAAGGATATTACATCTGTTGCATATGGATTTATTTGGTCCAGTTGAGCCAGCCAGCAAAAGTGGAAAGAATACACCTTAGTGGTGGTAGATGAATATTCAAGATATACGTGGACAATCTTCATGTGTAAAAAGAAGGAAACTTTGCAGAAGTTACCTCAGCTGATGAAAAGAGTTCAAAATGAAAAGAGCCAAACCATTATAAAGATAAGATCTGACCGAGAAATTGAGTTTGTCAATGGGATAATAACTCAGTATTGTGTTGAAAATGGAATTGCTCACGAGTTATCAGCAGCAAGAACTCCACAGCAGAATGGAGTGGCTGAAAGAAGGAATAGAACTCTCAAGGAAGCTGCAAGGACATGTTAGCTGAAGCTGGATTGCCTAAGAGATTTTGGGCTGAAGCCATTAACACAACATGCTATACTCAAAATAGATGCATGATCAACAGGCAATTGACCAAGAGTCCCTATGAGATTTGGACAAGGAGAAAGCCAAATGTTGGATATTTCAAAATATTTGGATGTAAATTTTTCATCCATAACAATGGCAGAGATAATTTAAAGGCTTTTCATGCTAAAGCTGATGAAGGTATCTTTTTGGGATACTCAACTGAGAGCAAAGCCTATAGAGTGCTGAATAAGAGCACTATGGTTACATAAGAGTCTATCCATGTGGTTTTTGATGAACCTAATGTAAATGGAGAAGACATTGAAGAGTTAGCTGATAAGCTAAATCAGCCAACAATACAGAAGAATCCTTATGTTGAAGCTGAAGTAAGAGCAAGCAAGCCAGATGAAGATGAGATAGTTGAATCTCAAAGACAACTGGAAAGTCTACAGCTGAATCTCAAAGACAACTGGAAAGTCTACAGATGAAGAGCAAGCAACCCAGATGAATCTAGCACTCACTCCAACCTGATGTGAGATGGCTGAGAGACCATCCACCAGAGTTACTTATTGGAGATGTTAGAGATGGCATAAGAACCAGATCCAGAGCACAACATGAAGCTATGTTCACTTGTTTTATTTCCCAAATAGAGCCTAAAGATGCATCCCAAGCATTGGATGACACACATTGGATTCAAGCCATGCAAGAAGAGCTGAATCAGTTTGAAAGAAACAAAGTATGTGAATTAGTGCATAGGCCAACCCATCAAAATGTTATTGGCACAAAATGGGTTTTCAGAAACAAGATGAATGAGGAAGGATCTGTTGTAAGAAACAAAGCAAGATTGGTAGCCAAAGGGCATTACCAAGAAGAGGGCATAGATTTTGATAAAACCTTTGCTCCTGTTGCAAGATTGGAAGCAATAAGGATGTTTCTTGCTTATGCTGCACACAAGAACTTCACTGTGTATCAAATGTATGTGAAGAGTGCATTCCTGAATGGATTGTTAGAGGAAGAAGTCTATGTTGAACAACCTCCAGGTTTTGAGCAGAAAACTATTGGAGATAACGTATATAAGCTCAAGAAAGCATTTTATGGATTGAAACAAGCACCTAGAGTATGGTATGATACATTGTCTCAATTTCTAACTG
This sequence comes from Rehmannia glutinosa, assembly GCA_016081115.2. Taxonomy (NCBI): domain Eukaryota; kingdom Viridiplantae; phylum Streptophyta; class Magnoliopsida; order Lamiales; family Orobanchaceae; genus Rehmannia; species Rehmannia glutinosa. The sequence goes on along the minus strand of CM071932.1, from coordinate 33,038,074 downwards.
ACAATGAATTCACCAAAGGCAAAGTTGATAGAACACTCTTCAGAATTCAAGATGGAGAGAGTATACTGCTTGTTCAAATATATGTGGATGACATCATTTTTGGTTCCACAAATAAAGAGCTATGTGACAAGTTCTCAAACCTCATGCAAGGTAAATTTGAGATGAGCATGATGGGAGAGCTGACTTTCTTCCTAGGACTTCAAGTCAAGCAATTGAAGGAAGGAACCTTCATAAGTCAGACAAAATATACCAGAGATTTGATGAAGAAATTTGATATGGAAGAGAAGTCTTCTGTGAAAATTCCAATGAACACATCAGTCAAGATGGACATGGATACAGATGGCAAAGCTGTAGATCAAACCAGATATAGAGCACTTATTAGATCACTACTCTATCAAACAACAAGCAGGCCAGACATCACCTTTGCAGTAGGTGTATGTGCAAGATTTCAATCTGCACCAAAGGAGAGCCACATGACTGCACTAAGAGAATCCTAAGATATTTGAAGGGATGCCAAGAAGTTAGCTTATGGTATCCAAAGAAAGGTGGATTCAAGCTAATTGGTTACTCGGACTCAGACTATGCTGTATGTCGAGTTGACAGGAAGAATACTTTAGGTACATGTCAAATGCTTGGAAATAAATTGGGTTCTTGGTTCAGTAAGAAACAAAATTCAATAGCCACATCCACAGCTGAAGTAGAGTACATAGTAGCGGGCAGTTGTTGTGCCCAAGTCTTATGGATGAGACAACAACTGAGAGATTGTGATATTAAAGAAAAAGAGATCCCAATTATGTGTGATAACACTAGTGCTATTGCAATCACTCAGAATCCTGTGTTGCATTCAAGAACTAAGCACATTGATGTCAGATATCATTTCATAAGAGATCATGTTGAAAAGAAAGACATCACCTTGGAATACATCTCAACTGATAAACAGTTAGCTGATATATTCACAAAGCCTCTATGTGAATCAAGGTTTGAAGAACTCAAGAATGAGTTGGGGTTAATTGAGGTGAGTTGAAACTCAGAAGACTCAATCAGCAGAGAAAAAATATGAGAAAATCAAAGCAACGCAAGTTTCACACTTCAGCCAAGTGAAACAGCTTTATCGGGAAGTCAGTTGTATCAAGTTTGCTGACAGCTGAGTTACTTCATAAGAAGAGAGAAGCAGAGTTAAGTCACTTTGGATATAAGTTGAATCATTTATAAGCTAAGTGACAAAAACGCAGTCGTTTTAAATGAATGGGAATATTTTTAAGAATGACGTCAGCGCAATAATGACAGTCACAATAAAAGCTGCACAGTAAGCCATATGATTAGATATAAATGATGCTGCATTAAATGCGAGGAATTAAATGCGGTTTTGACATTTTAATCTTAGCCATTGATTTTGATCAAAAATATCAAAAACCGAAATATGTCCTTTCACGTCCCTTATATACGGAAGTTTGCATTTCTCTCACCTTACGCGAACTGTTCATCTTCAAGCAAGAAGCATTTTCTCTCTGAAACCCTAAGTTCTCTCAAAGCAAGTTCTTTGTTTTTCGTTTGGTAAAAGTCTCTGAAAATGGCCCCAAAGTTTGATTATGTGAAGCTTTCGAAGCAAATCCACTTCGGTTCTTCAGTGGATTGTGATGGGATGATTAAACAGGGTGTTGATGAAACCCTGGTTCTGAAGATTGCTGAAATGTTGGAGAAGTCCGGTCTAAAGGCTTTTCTGACGATGGAATACTCTCATACCTACCTTGAGGAGGTAGCAATGTTCTATGTAAATACTGAAGTGCAGGACAACGAAATCAAATCTTCCGTCCACACCAAGGTCATAAAACTTAGTGCAAAAGACCTTGTTGAGCACTATTTGTTTCCCGCGGAGGGCTTGAAGGACATCTCGGAGGCATATGTCAACTTAGCTGTGGCTTGGAAGGAAGTTGCCAAGACTGAGTGTGCTGTGAAAGTGGTTTACACAGCCGACAAGAAGCTGCTGAAGGACGACTATCACAAGCTGATGGACGTCGTCTCCAAATGTGTTGACATGAAATTTGGAAGCTTTAATCAGCTGTCCAAAACAAAGCTGATCGTCATGGCTGCGATTATGCAGGAAAAGAAGGTCAACTGGACTGAGTTTGTGTACAATAGACTCTGCCAGAATGTGCTGAATAGGACCTACAAGAAGGATGGGTCCTTTGGATGTTCTTTGGGCTATGACCTTGTGATTGGCCATATCATGGAGGTGGAAGGTATTTCTCTTCTTCATGGCAAGCCCTTTCACGTGAACAAGAAGATGTTCAGGGCAAATCTTTCTGGTACCCAAAAGAAAGCCCATGCCAAGAGAGCTGATACAAGTGAGGGGGAATCAGCTGACCCTGAAGAATCTGCTGAGACCCCTCTTCCGAAGAAGAAAGCTGCCCCTGCAGCTAAGCCCAAGAAAGCTCCTGACCCTGCAGCCGAGTCACCTACCCGAGCAGCCGAGACTCCGGCCCCTGCAACAGAGGCTGAGAAGGAACCCTCACTCCCTTCTACAGTCGCAAAGAAGAAGAGGACTACCAAGTCAAGGAAGGCAGCTCCCTCTAAGAAGAGTACCCAAGCCCCCACCACTGATGAATCTACTGAATCTAAACCAGAAGTCCCTTTGGTTCGTCCAAGAAAGAGAAGGTTGGTCACGCATTCTGACCTTGAGAAGACGGCTGAGTCTGCTACTCAGCTGGAGAAGGAAGACGAGACTGCTAGTAATCAAGAAGCGCAGTCTCCTGAAATTATTGATGAATCTGCGTAGTCTGCTGATGCTGATCAATAGATATCAGTCGAAGACCCAGCTGTGAGGAAGACAACTGAGGAGAAAGAAGCAGTTGAGACAACTGAACCTGTTATTGAAAAAGTTCTCCCCACCCACATCTGATGCTGCTGCTTCTGAGGAAGAGCAATGTCTCTTACCTCCTATTCCAGAAACTGGAGGAGAAGGTGAAGATGATGATGATGATGATGTAATCATGTATTCTCCAGTCTATCCAGATATTCAATGACGCTTGAGGGAATGGAGAGCATGGAAGCTAGATCATTCAAGGGCACAGTTCACTCGCCCTGAGTTTATTGAAGAAGAAGAAGAGCTTCTCTGATTCCTCTGCGTAAAAGATGTTCGATCTGCTCTTAATGAAGATAACTGCATGGATATCCTTTGCATCTTGAAAGAAGAAGAACAGGAGAGAGCTGCCGAGCATGCCCGAGCATTGGAGAAATCCAAGATGTGCCAATTTACAGGCTCTCATGAGCATACTCACACACATCTTGATGTGCTCTCAGAAAGTGATGAGGATATGGATCCTGCTGCTGCAGCTGAGAAGTTGGAGATGCAGCAAGCCTTGCAGGAGTCCAAAGTCATGCACGAGCAACAGTTGTTAGAAGGTCCCGGAGAGTCATCCTAAACTCTTCTACAAACTGATCCTTTGGGAGTGGCACAACACATTGCATCCGTCATTGCTACAACCACATCCCCTGTGCAATCGGAAGGATGGATTCAACGGAGATGGCGATGAAGTTGGGAAGTTGGGGACCCAAGCTGAGCCAACCCCTGTAGAAAGTGTTCTCACACCTGCCCCGGCGGCTGAGCACTCAACGGATGAAACAGCGTCTCTGGAGCAGAGTGACCCCACAATCAGTCACTCAGCTGGTGTCCCAGCTGAGGGGGAAACTCTCTCCACCACAGCAGGGTTGGAGGTTGATGTGGGGGACTCATCTTTGAAGCAAGGAGGCGAATTTGAGAAAGAGAGTGAACAACAACAGAGTGACATTAACGAAGCTCGGACAGTTGAGTCTGTCCCAACTGAACTGTCATCTGCTTTGAAGGCCAATGACGTTGTTATCACAGTCGAGGCACGGGATGGAGATGCCCTGGGAGTTAACACTCTGGGCACAGAAAGTGTAATCCAAGGAGTTGAGACTCCTCTGGATGCTATTGTCCAAGACCCCAAGACAGCTGAGTCTGTCGAAGGGAATGTAGAAGGCCCTACTGCAGTTAAAACTGCTAAGGGTACTGAAGGCCTTGGGGAGGTTGATACTTCCCTAGGTAAGGATAAGAATGCAGTTGAGAACATACCTCTAGTCGAAGGTGCTGCCACAGATGAAGTCATTGGTGCCCTTGAGGACTCCCAAGAAAATGTTGAATTCTGGGATCCGAAGATGAAGCAGAGTCGACACCAATTACAGAGGATGTTCACAAATCTCAGAGCCAAGTCAGTGAAAAGACGGCTCCTATGAGGTTTAACTTTGATGATGAGCTAACTCCACAAGTCTCATCATCATCCGATGACGCTGATGATACAGCAGAGGACCAGGTAATTCATTTAGAAAAATCTACTGACACCAAGGAAGCTGAGGCTCAGCTGGGCAACACATCATAAATGCCCTAGCTGGAACCGAGTCATCTGCGCAGGCTTCCACATCTGCAGCAGTAACGACTCCGTCAGCTCCGTCAAAGGCTCACACAACTGTGAACATTGTCGATGAAGGTGCCGCAGCAGATGCATCGAGAGCTGAATCCACTCATCCACAACAAGGGAAGGTAATGAAAGGATGAGACCTAGAGATTCCCTATGTTCGCGATGATATCTTTCAAGACATGTTTCCATTCACCCAGGACCTGCCTGCATCCGACGAAGAGACAAATGTTGAACTAAGAAGATACACTGTAAGAGAAGATCCCATCATTTCCACTGACACGATTGTTCCAGCAAACTTTGATTTCGACACAGAGTGGCCGGCAACTGAATCGGGGGAGACAGCTAAAATTCGTGAATTCTTCAAGAAGCTCTGTGAGGAGATTGAGAAGATTGAACGACAGTAGGCCTCACTGGATTTACGACTGGACAATCGTGATGCCACTCTCACAGCAGACTTGAGATGGATCATGGTGCGCATTTGGGAATAGAACCAGCAGCAGACTGCCATGAGAATCGAGCAAGTACGACACTTCAAAGCCTTATATGGAAGAGTGCTCGTATGGAGTGCTGATAACTCCATGATCAGGCAGAGGATGAAGGACTACATTGAAAGAATAACCCAGTCTCGCAAAAATGATATGGAGCTATTGTAACATTTTCATAAGAATGAAATCCTCAGACTCAAAAATGCAATGAATGAGAATTCAGCCTCCTCATGGTTGAAATGAATATAGTGAGAGCCAAGTCTAAGGAAATTGATCGGATATTCGAACCGCATCTGGTGCAGCAGACTCCAAGCACGATTCCATGATTAACAGACTAGACTTTCTCCTTGGAAGCATGTTCCCTGGGGTCCCTCTCTCCTTTGATGATGCCAAAAAGGGGGAAGAGGAGTCCCTAAAGGGATTGAAAGAAGAAAAACAGAAGAAAGAAAATTTGAGAAGAAAGAAAGAACAATCGTGAAGAAGGGTAAAGCAGTTGAGGGGGAAAGTTCGAAGGATTTGACTTTGATGTTTGCTGAAACCCCTCAGCAAGGTCAAAGTACTGCCTCCATACTCAACAAACTCTCTGTGACTTTACCAATCGAGCACGCTGCTGTGCCAATGGTAGAGAAATGGAAGATTATTGAAGCAGAGTTTGCGAAGTTAACTGAAAAACAGGATGCTCGCGTTCAGAACTTGATGAGACAATTTGGTGGTATTCCAGCAGGGAAGGATCAGGATACGATACCTGATAGTGGAACTGAGCCTAGATCTATCGAGGAGTTTAAGACTCTTCAATCAGAAGGCTATTTCCAAGGAATGGCTCTGGCCCAAGCCTGGGATTTGTACTGGGAGAAAGGTTTAGCCTTGTGTGATGAAGTCGGAAAAGCGTTATCTTCAAAGAGTCACTCAATTTGGAAAGCAAAAGACTCCCGTGCAGTACACACCCAGAGGCAAAGGAAGAGCTGAGTCAGGTAGAGGAAGAAGTGGTGGTGGAAGAAGTTCCCTACCTCGACCAAAACCCAAGGATGTTGAATACGTAGATCCTGACAAGAAAGGCCTGATCTACTTGGCTGGACACGACTACCTTGCCAACCTAGAAGTGGAGAGGAAGAACGCTGAGGTAGTAAGAAGACAAGAAGAAGAGAATGAGAGGCAGAACCGAGAATGGCTCACGAGGAAACAAAGGGATGATGCTTCCAAACGGGCCAATGAAAAGAAGAAAATGAGGGAAGAAGAAGAGAAAAAGAGGAAGAGAGCTAATGACGACAAGGAGCGAAGGAGAGCTGAAGAAGAAAGAGGAAGGAAGCAGCGAAGACGTTGAAGTGTTGCTGCGAACCCCTTCATGTATTACTATTGTAAATACATTCATGTAAGTCGTCTGTAAAAAACTTAGTGAATTTCTTGTAATTTTCACTCCGTATGTATTTTTGTATCTTAGCTTAGATATGTATATTGCTCTAATAAGGAATGCTCTGATACCAAATGTAAACAGTTATGTAAAGGACAAGAACATTATGATCAATAAAATGATCTATTTCAAGCATACATTCTTTGTTACTGCATTGTATCTTTGATGTTTATGTTTTGTTGAATGTTTTTAAGTTTTGGCATCATCAAAAAGGGGGAAATTATTAGGAAATTTATTAAGTAGATTTTGATGATACCATGTAAAACTTAAACTACAAAGTTGGCACCCCATTTTCCTTGTAATTTGTATTGTAATAGATAGGGATGAGAAAGTTGAGTCAAGTCAGCTATGCAAGGGAATATAAGAAGTCAACTGCGGACTGGATTGAAGACTCTGTTGTGTGTCAGCTGAGTATAGCCAGGAAGGAGGTCAAGGACTCGACTGAAGGAGTGTCAGCTGAGGAACAACTGTGAGAAGTGTCAGTCAAGTCAACTCAAGAAGCCAAGTCTCAAAGTTGAAGTGATAGTTGAGTTATCCAACGACTGGAGCTGACTCAAGTCACCTGGGGTAAAGACAACAGTCTAGTTAAGACAACTGATTTAGATCCGTTGATTAAAGTCAAGAATATTACTCAATATAGTAATATGTCAAAGTTGTCAGGTCTAAAGTGTTAGTCCTGAATTGTGCAAAAGGAATAAACCAATGGGAAGCATCGCACTTGTGTCGTGCTCTTTATCCGCAAAGACATTTAATACGAGGAAATGGCAACATCAAGGACTGCAACAAGACAAGCCAATGAACAAAAGTGACATTTGAAATTAGCCTATCTCTTCAATGGGCAAAATTTCAAATGTACACTATAAAAGGCTGAGGAAATTACTGAGAAAAGGTTACCTGAACCACGAACAATCAAGCAATATTTAAGCATTTAACCTGCAATATTCTCAAGTACATTCAAGAAAATCCTCAAGCCTGAAACACGAAGGAAATCGATCCAACACAAGCTGTGAAGGAAAGGCAACTTCAAATCTGTTGAAGAGGAAACTTTTGAAGAATCAAAAGGGGTCTACTTTCCAAGGAGGATTGTAGGAAGGTTCAAGGTCAAACCAATATCAAGTTTGTTGGAGGGCTTCGTGATCAAATCCAAGAACTTGAGAAGTGAGCTGAAGTAGCAAGGCAGCTGCCCTGTGAAGAAGCTGAGGCGCAAGAGAAGCCAGCTGTGTGATCAAGTCTTTCTCCAGACTGTTCACCACTTCATAAACAGATCTATTACTTAGTGGATTAATCCAGGAGTTGGAGAATAGAGGATTAGAAGAATAACCCCATCTTCGAACCTCTATAAAATCATTAGTGTCATTTACTTTCAGCACATGTACTTTCCTGCATGCTTACATTATATCTGCTGTTAGAATCACATTTGCTATCCAACTGACTAATAACCAAGTGCTAAAATTAAGTGTTTAAAATAAGCTAAAATCTAATCAAAGGGTGTTAAGTCTTCCGCTGATAAAACCAAACCAGCCAAGTTAAGTTTAGGTTAAACATCCGAGTTATTCTATCAATAGCTCTATCGAGTCTGTTGAGTGGCTAACTTAGTTGAATGACCAACTTAGCTGTCCCTCAAGGACACATCTATTTGAGTCAACTCTGTTGTAATTTTAAAAGGACTAAAAAATTTGGTTAGTTTTATTTAACCCCCCTTCTAAACCTTACTCACACCCCTTGGGACCTACATTTTCCTATTCCGAGTAACATGTTATATGATTTTCCTCATATGTGCTAGCATTTGCCATGCTTTTGTGCTTTCTAGTATTGGTGAGACCTTTATGAGGGTTCTTTCATGCGAGTAGTCTCATCTCCATGTTAGAGACTTTTTCATTGTATGTCCTTAGACTGGATGGAGTTCTATTTAGAATTGGTGTAGGAGTTGCTCTAGAAGCGTGTAGTTACAAGACTTTGTTTGCACAGCGGAGCACAGAGCTTCTGTTTAGGACTTTGCTTGCCTGATGGAGCGTGAAGCTTCTCTACATAACTTAATTTACCTCATAAAGCACGAAGCTTCTTTAGATGAGTGTGCCTACCCCACGGAGCGTGACACTACTCTCGAGGAATGTGTTTGCCTCACGGAGCACGAAGCTACTCTAGAGGAGTTTGTGTGCCGCACGGAGTGCGAAGCTACTCTTGAGGTCTTTGTCTACAACACGAAGCACAAAGATACTCTAAAGGAGTTTGTTTGCCCTACAGAGTGCAAAGTTACTCTTGAGGTCTTTGTCTACCACAAAGAGTGCAAAGCTACTCTAGAGGACTTTGTCAACATCATGGAGCGAAGCTACCCTAGTGGAGGGTATTTGCCTGACGGAGCATGAAGCTACTTTCGAGAAATGTGTCTACCGCATGGACCAGAAGCTACTCTAGTGGAGTTTATTTGCCCTACGGACCACAAAACCACTTTTGATGACTTTGTCTACCTCAAGGAGCGCAAAGAGTTTGTTTTCCTCATGGAGCGTGAAGCTACTTTGAGGTCTTTGCCTACCTTACGGAGCATGAAGCTACTCTAGAGGAGTTTGTTTGCCTCAAGGAGCACGAAGCTACTCTTGAGGACTTTTTCTACCTCGTGGAGCATGAAACTACTCTAGAGGAATGTATTTGCCTCACGGAACACAAGAAGTTTCTGGAACACAAGAGGTCTTCGGAGTGCTACAAGTCTTTAACGAAGGAGGCTCTAGAACACGGGAATACTTCTTGGCTTCCTAGAGCACTTAGTCATTTTTTCCCATCTCTTTTTCGTTGAGAGCCCAACCATGCAAGTGGTTGGACGAGAGAGAATATGGGCGCAGAGGAACATGGAATTTTGAGGTTCCCCTTCTCCTTTGGGAATATGCCTCGATGTTAAAGATGTTTGGATCTCTCCAAGCATGAGAGATTTGTTATTGTGTATCCCCAATGAGGTGGAGTTACCTTTTATGGGGAGTTAGGACTTATCTTAAGTAGTGAACAACTAACTCAGAAGGCATTAGCCTAGTGGCCCAGGCAACACGAAGCTTTCTACTTACGCGACTTTATTTTGGGGATGCCATGGATAGCGCATAGCTATCTCCAAGATGACTTGTATTTTGGAGCCCCAGATAGAATAATGCTCTCTCTCTAAAAGCTTATATCGACAAGAGCCGTCAGAGATGGCGCGGAGCCATTTCTTATACGACTTATGCTAAGGGATGCCATTAATGGAAATGGAGCCATCTCTTACAGGGCTTGTGCTAGGATGGAGTCCTGAAGGATCCAGGATAGCCGGAGCTGCTACTTGTGATGTTGTTGGATTGCCTGGGGCTACCTCTTACGGTTTAGGTTCTCTTGATGAGAGGTATTAGTCTGCATGAGTGATGCATTGCAAGAAAATGGGTCGTGACGTGTTAAAAGCAGATGAGTTGGGGAGCTTTATCGGTCTCCTTGATGGTGAGCCTAGTTACTGGTCGTCTCTTGAGACTTACCTTTTTCCTGAGGGTTTTGGAGTTTGAAAGGTCTCCACAAAGCGCGATAGGTTTTGAGAGCGAGAGAGTGCAAAGTACAAGCATGTGAGAGCTCGAGAGCACGTAAGTTAAGTCTCTTATGTTTCTGTCTTTTGTAAGAGTTCTAAATTGGGATGAAAAGTAGGCACACTGGTCCTGAGTTGATTTATTTTGGTCGTAAAGTACTTCATTTGTTTCTTTATTTAGGAGGTTCAGTGATGGATTTAAGGACTCCAGCTATAGGAGGGTCTCGTCCCTTATCCGTGTAAGATTTGAGTGCACCAAAGGTGCTCAGTTGAGCGTGTGGAAAAAGTGAACAGGCAAGGGATAGAGTTGCCCGGCTGAGTGCCATGGGGAAAAGTCCCTTAGTCGAGCATAGTTGAGGGTACGAGGAGTTCCTAGTCGATTGTGTGGCTGAGAATGCGGAGGTTCCTTTGATGAAAACGAGGGTTTCCCCGATCAAGTGTGCGCAGTTACATGCATAAATGCCTTTGGTTGCAGCATCGTCTTTGTCCGTCTCCTTGACGGGCTTACACAATAGAGTTACCTCTTCTTGGTCCTTAATACTCCGGAAGGTTGGATGTTTCTACTCCCATGGGGAGTGGTTCAGTTAGGATACTAGGTCTGGAAGTATTCCTCTTCTACTTCATAGAGTTCCTGGAGTTTGCTTGGCTCGCATGAATGGCCTTTGATTCTTTCGTGGGGGCATAAATATGGTTAGGAGTGTTCTTCTTGTGCTCTTGCATGTTCTCTTCCTTCAGCAATTTCTTATTTTCGTGAATTATCACCTAATTTATAGGATTTCATTTCCATCTTCTTCTCTATCTAGCTGGAGTTGTTCATTGTTAGTGGAGCTTGCAGGCTGCTGCAGCCTCTAGGCATTCCGAGCAGCTTCATCTAAGAGAGCATGTAGGGTATCTCTTGTCATGTGTCTCTCCTCTCTTGAAGGTGCTCCCTTTGAGGGAGGGGGTCTTGCTCAAGACTTCGAGGAGGTCTATCCTTTGGAGCTTTGGAAGTGGCAGTCCTCTGTAGCTCTGGATGTAACGGTTTTCGAGAGCTCTGAACGTGGTGGTCATCTGTAGCTCTGACGTGGCAATCCGAGAGTTTCTCCCATCGCCTGGGACATGGTTTGCATCTCAGTGTCTTAGTCGATTCCCACAGACGGCACTAATATGATGTTGCTAAAATTTGGAATGCTCACTCCGAGTTGCAGTAATCCAAACTAAGGTATATGACTCCGGTCCAAGTCCAATCTACATATTGGGAACTGACCTACAACACGACAACCAAGGTTTGGAGAGTCCCGAGTATCCCAAGGAATCCCCTTGGATGCTTAAGTCGTCAAAAATATAAGAGAAAAATCCAGAGCGCATGAAGTTATTACCAGTCAAATGTACTTTCGGAAAATAATGAATGAGGGGCTATTTATATCTGGGACTATGGGCCGCATGGTCTGGATACACCGAATTGGGCCTCTAGGGCCTAATATTAAGAGTTGTGCCTCTTGGGCTTGATGCGATGAGCATGGCCTCGTGGGCCTTTTTTGTTAACTTAACCCAATTAATAATTTTTATGGGCTTATAATTAACTAAAATGAATTAAATAAATAAAATAAGAAAAAGCTAATTTTACCCCCAATAAATAGGAAATCTCATATGCTCCATATGTGTAACCAGGATCCTTAGCCTAGTCTCCGAAAACTTAAATGGTATTTTTCTTTGGTTGTCTATTAATCCCCGTAGATGAATGGTTAGCTGTTTTACCAAATGACGATCGTATGACAGTATAAGAAAAAATAAGTTTATCTATAGAAAAATATATAGTTGAGTATGAAGATAACTGTAAAAGTGTAGTAAAATCGTTATAGGTAAAATCATTGTAGGTAAATATTTACCTACAAAATCTAAAACTATTTGTAAATACCTATAATTTTTTTTCGGTAAATTTAAAATTGTCGGTGATCAGTCAGTAATTTGTCCATGTAATTTGAGAAAAATAATATTTTTTATTCTGTAGATAACTGTAAAATTTAGTGATGAAATAATTTCTATCAATAAACTGGAGTTTTCTTGTAGTGCATTTGAACGAAGATATGGACAAATGATTAAAGGTGAAAAAAGTCATAAGTTGAATTGTAATTCTTAATTTTACACTTTATCTGTATGAATTATAAATTGTCATAAAAAAGGCACAATAACATATATATGCGCAGACACACCCAAACATATACATATATTACCTAGTTTATACGTTGGATTATTGGAATATAAAGTGAGTAGTATGTTAATATGTGTATTATTATTATTATTATTATTATTATTATTATTATTATTATTATTATTATTATTATTATTATTATGATGATGATGATGATGATGTGTTTTAGAATAAATCTAACAACTTCATGTGCAACTAATATGATCACAATTGGTCAAAAACTATGTACTACATTCATAATATTTAACATGAATGTGAAGTTCAGTTATCCTAAGAGCTGAAAAAAGAACTGTATCAAATATATATTTAACACGACTAATTCTTACGTTATGCTCATTATGATTATTTATGATGACGTTTCATGTTGTAGGATTTTTTTTTTGTTTTTGGATAATCCAGCTTCCAAGTATCGCACTCAGTTTAGGTGGACAACAATAATTAGTTAACAGCTGGTCTCTTATGAGACCGTCTCACGGATCTAGATCCATGAGACGGAGCTCCATACCCTGCACCCCGACCCGCTGTTCTAGGCCTAACGTCAAAACGACCCGCTAATTCTCTCCCCCAGCCCAACCCAGCCGTTGCTCCAACCTAGCAGGGTTTCTCCCTCCCAGCCCCTGCTCCAAGCCCAACCCAGCCGCTGGACATTACGATTTCTCCCTCTCCCACAACACAAAGCTCGCAGCTGGGAACCTGGTGTCCAACACCGATTTTTCCATGAATCTACCTGGTTTGTGCTAGCACAACAAAAAAACACCATCTCCGGCAATGAAAAAGGAAAAATCGCGATTCTCATGACCATGAAGGTACTACAATCTACTCATACAACAATACTATTTTCGCGATTTTGGATGTTAAATACATATATATTACAATCTTGTTGCGTTTTAAATGTAAATGTTTGTCTTTTGTAGATGAAATTATTATTTTAGATACTAGTGGTGTACCACATGCTGATAAATCAAACGAAGGTAATGTGCTACATATTTCATAATATAGTTTAAAGGTATTACTTTTTCAGCAGAAAGTATTACTTTCTCTGTGAAAAGTATCAATTTCAAACATAAAGTTTTACAGTATCTTATGTGTATCTCTTTGATTTTTGTAGATGAAATTCTTATTTTGGCTACTAGTAGTATACCACAAGTAGATAAATCAAAAGAAAGTAATGTGTAGCATATTTGACACTTTAGTTTTAAAAGTATTACTTTTTCGGTAAAACGTATTGTTTTTTGTATGAAAAGTATCACATTTAGGTGGAACATGTGTTATTGATTCTAGTGATAACACTGATGAAATTACTAATTTCAAAGATGCAAGTGATATATTTCACACTGAAGAACAAGGTGATAGTTACTTATTGTTTGTTATATTGAATATTCAGTACAAAAATTATTTTATGAAAAATGATGCAGAAAACAACAGTGGTGGATTTGATGTAAGTAGTTCTCTTCTCCATTTAATACTAGAGCAATCAAAGAAATTCATAAGTTGTATTGTGAACATGCTCGTGATGTTGGGTTCAGTGTACGGAAATCAACTACTAGAAAATATACAGGTATTGCTTACCACATAAAAAGTATAACATTTTACATAAAAAGTATCACGTTTCACATAAAAAGTATCACTTTTATCCATAAAAGTATTATAAGTTTTCTTCCACCAATTTTAATTTTTTCAACAAGAGTATTGCTTTGCACATAAGAAGTACCATTTTTATCCATAACAATATTACTTTTCCTAGAAAAAGTATTAGTTACATATGTTTTCTTTGCATTTTAGATGAAGTGGGTGTTGCCATTGAGAAATATTTTATATGTTCTGCTTCTGGATTTAAGGACACCACTAGCACAACAAAGAAAAATACTAATGCTACACGCACAGGATGCAAAGCTTCATTGCGAATAAAATTAAATGGGGAGGGACTTTATGAAGTTCTTCAATATGTTACAAAACACGATCCACTAACTAGAAAGGAATGGAGTCATCTACATCGTTCAGAAAGAGTCATTACGAATGAAAAAGGCAAAGCTATTGAAAATATGATATCTTGCGGGATGAGAGGTACTCAGTCTTATAGATATATGGTTCACAATGCAGGAGGAGAAGAATCGTTTGGCCATACTTTGAAAGATCATCTGAATTTTGTTAACCATTTGAAAATGGAAGCAATAGAAGGCGGAGATGCGCAAACATATACAAAAGAAGAAGACTTCTTTTTTAGAGTGAAGTTAGATGACATGGCAGATTAAGAAATGTATTTTGGAGGGATTCCATGATGAAGGAAGACTACAAGATATGTTATTTGACACAACATATCGCATGAATAAGTACAATCTGATTTGTGCTCCTTTTGTTGGGATCAATAATCATTTGAAATATGTGATGTTTGATTGCGCTTTCTTATCTGATGAAAATGTTGACTCGTTTGAATGGCTTTTCCAAGTTTTTATGAAGTGGGTGGGAAATATCCTATAACTTTGTTCACTGATCAAGACCCGTCAATTAGCAATGCAATTGAAAAAGTATGACATACAAAAAGCAGAAATTAGATTCTTTTAGTAAGAAAAATCTCTGCCACACCGTTCTGTTGTGGTATTTTCCTGACTGTGAGATGCCTGAAAATTTCATCATTCTTTTCTTCATAAAACATATTCTTTTTCTCAGAAAATAGATATTTTGTATTTAAATTCTAATAGTTTTTCCCTTTCTTTTATATAGGTTTTCCTTCAAACAAGGCATAGACTGTGTTTATGGCACCTTCACCAGAATGCTATAAGTCGGTTTGGACGGATGAAACACAACAATTCTTTCAAGGAAACATTCAACAAATGTTTGACTGGTTGCATTTATGAAACTTACTTTTGAAGTTGTTGGAAATCTATGATATTACAGTATGAGCTACAAGTTGACTCTTGGTTTAAACATATGTATGATTTGAAGCAGAAATGGTGTATTGCACTAAGCAAAGATTTCTTTTCTGCGGGAATATTATCTTCACAAAAGAGTGAGAGTACAAACAATGCAATAGGATTCAATGCCAAGAAAACGACGACTTTTAACTGAATTTTATGACATTTTCCAAGGGGCAAGAAAGCATTGGAGAAACACTGAAAAAGAAAATGAATTCCAATGCTCAAGATCAATTCAAAAATCTGTGCTACCATTGACCGGAATGTTGAAGCATGCTGCAGAGGTATATACACTAA
The DNA here is from genome assembly GCA_016081115.2 of Rehmannia glutinosa. Classification (NCBI taxonomy): domain Eukaryota; kingdom Viridiplantae; phylum Streptophyta; class Magnoliopsida; order Lamiales; family Orobanchaceae; genus Rehmannia; species Rehmannia glutinosa. Next base: position 33,022,813 of record CM071932.1, on the reverse strand, counting down.
CAATTTTTAAAGATTTTGAGGCTGAGTTCATTAAAATTATATCTACTAACTGCACCACTGATGAAGTTGAAGAAAACTTAATGGTTTATGACATTTTATCAAAACTTAATGGTTTATGACCGTTTATCAAATGATGATAATTGTTGTCATCGTGTGGTGTATACTCTTATTAACTGTTCTTGTAAAAAGTTCAATAGAGTGTGGTTTACTTTGTTCTCACTGCTTAAGAGTGCGACATATGCATTCTATATCCAAAATTCCATACTGTTACATTGCCAAAAGATGGACAAAGTTTGCAAAAACTGAATTGTGGGAAAAGTTCAGTTCGAGAATTGAAAGTTCAGATAAGCCTAATGATTGTGTTCCTTGGAGACATGAAATGACAGGCAAATATTATAATTTTGTTTTGAAATGCCAATACAATGAGGATGCAAGAAGGATTTTAGAAGATGGCTACAACAGGGATTCTATGGCTATTAATGCATTGACAGATATTCCAAATTCAACAGAGCGCACTGATGTTTCCAATTCTTCTACAAGCATTTTGGATCCAGCACGATCAGTTACAAAAGGGAGAAAACAAAGGATAAATGGGCATTTCCAAATGGGCATTTATAAGAAGAAGAGCAGTAGTGAAACGTCAGACACACATCCATCAAAAGAGTTTGGTTCAAAAACTTCTAATCCTAGATTATTTTAGTAATCGACTCAATACTTTTGTATTAAACTGATACTATTGTTTTGTAGTTTTTTAAATTGATACTTTAGCCATATTTATGTGATGCTCTGTTAGTAAGAAAAGTAATACTATAAGGACAAAAATTGATATTTTGTTGGTAAAAAGTGATACTTTATGCACATAAAGTGATAATGTTAAGTAAAAAGGTGATAATCTAAACATATACTTTGTTGGTAAAAAGTGATACTTTGTTAGTAAAAACCGATACTTTATTTATAAAAAGTGATACTTTAAACATATTTTTTGCTTATGAAAGGCAAAAATATAAGACGGAATCAATCATCCATGAGGTTTTTGTAAATTTTTAATGGGGTTTTTGTAATTTTTCAAATAATCTCTTGGTTTATTTGTAATGAGCTCAAACCTCTTTTTTTTTTTAATTACTCTTCCTTCTCCCCTGTGTTTGAAGGATTTTTCTGTACAATATATTAATGAATGATCACTATTTTTATTTATTTTGATTTTTTGAGCTCAAGAACAAGATTTCTCTCCATGGCTGCTTCATCCTATTTCTGTAAAAAAAAAAAACATGTTTATGGTGATGCAATGTTTAAATATTCGAAAGAAGTGACAGATGCAACATACCAATCGTGCCATGCAAGCATTGGAGTATTGGCAACTTAATTACGAAAGTGGGAACGATGAAATTACACTTAGTGAAGCAAGAAAATACAATTTTATTTGTGACAAATATAACCATTGTTTTGGGGGTATGAGATTTTCAATTCAAATATAGATTGGGAGTTCCCATTAGAGTGATACTTTATTGGTTAAAATTGATACTTTATGCACATAAAGTGATACTTTTAAATCAAAAAGTGATACTTTTCACTTGGAGTTGTACAAATAACAAAAACTATGCAAATATCATTTCCATACAAACACTTGTGCCCATTACAGAAAAAAAACATAATTTCTTAGTAAAAAGTCAAACTTGAAGCACGAAAGTGATACTCTAAGTACGAAAACAGAGAGCATGTTTTCCCCATACACAATTGTACCCCATCAACACAACCAACAAAGAACTATACAAATCCCATAAACCTATCAAGCATCACTACATATAACATCCAAAAGTATCTTTACAGACTTAAAAGATCAATTCTAAACTGCAATTCAAAACATCCTTTTGTTCTTTTTCTCCTTGCTAGCTCTGAACAGAAGAACGTTTTCTTCATTTGAACTCTCATTTTATTTAAACGATGGAGGACAACCCTTGCACAATACTAATCCCTCAACTTACGTCGTTTTTTCTGCTTCAATGACAAAGGGGAAAAATTATTATACATAAAGGATTTTATGACCTTAAACTTCAAAACAAAGAAAAATATTCTTACCAGGCACAAATTTGGCTCGGCGTACACGCGCCCCCTGATGTTTTCCATATGATGCATTAAAAAAACACCGCAATCAATATTTTTCAAATTACTCTGCCATAGAAAAGGGATATTTTCAAATATATATCCTTCAACTTATTCAACTTTGGGGTGCTGCTGCTCCTTCAAGAAAACTGACATTTCTCTTTACTGAAAAAACCGTAACATTACATTTAAGAACAACTTATATTTTCAAGAAATATAAATGACACAAGAAAATATAATAATTTACCACTAATTTTGCAAGATCCACATAGTCAACAACAACATCTTCATGATGCACTATGTTGTCAAGATATTGCACTTTTTGATCCGCAAAGTTGATGACAGTGCAAAAGTAATGTTGCATATAAAATATTGGTACAAAAATCTACATTTCCAACAAATAGAGACTCGTCACTTCATGTTAGAAAGTAAGTACGAAAAAGTAAACAAAATCAATCTTACCAAATCCATAGTACTCAGATCTTTATAATTTCCAGACAACATCCAGTGGTTCCAACAATCTCTCATATTTTTTGCATTATCCTGCTCTCCATCCTTATTGAAAAGGTTCAAGATACAACTGTTGTAAAAAAGAAATTTATTAAAAGAATGCATTACTTTTTTGATTCAATGTGATACTATTATAGATAAAAGTAGTACTTACATACGTCTATAATGCTTACATGGATCATCTTCGACGAGTTCATCGTTGAAATCCCATCAAAGACAATAAAGTGAACCCCACCATGAGCAAAGGCATTTGAACTACAATTTGAAAACAAAATACAAAGTTAGTCATAAAATTGAAAGTGATACTTTGTTGGTGAAAATTGATACTTTATGCACCTGGAGTTATACTTTTAAATTAAAAAGTGATACTAAAATCACAATACTTTCATCAGACCTACTCTATCATTCGTATATGAGTAAAAAAGCATTAATCAACAATATCTTTCTCTTTCCTTCTCATATGCTCAAGGGAATCTTTGTTTTTCTTCATAAATTGGCAATGAAAAATTGATCTCTCTGCAATAGGTCAGGGCTCATCCATGCACTCACTATCTTTTTCCTCTACCTCTCCGAAACCTCCTTCATCGTCATCTCTAGAACCTCCTTCATCTTGAGAATTTGTTTTATGAATTTCTTCACCAAATTTTTCAATATCATCGTCAGGTGCATTCTCAGGAGTGAGTATCTCAAAATTTGGCATCTCATTTGCTAGATTTTTCATCTTTTCAAGGTTCTCCATAACTTTATCAATGTACTCATGAAGTCTGGCATCAGAGAAGAACTTCTGGCTTTTAGTCACCGGAGACTGTGAAGAACTTGCAATTTTTTCTCTTGCTTCGCTTCATTCTTCAGATTGTTGAACATCTCCATGTGAAATTTTGTTAGAACATTAAAGTTCCTTCTGAACAACAGAAATGCTTCATGGACATTCTACAATTATAAAAAACAAAATAGTAATTGAAAAGTTGTTCTTTTAAGGGTAAAAGTGATACTTCTAAGAGCAAAAGTGATACTCTGTAACTTGAAAAATATCACATCATCTCACATCCATGCATAGAATACTTTTAGTACAAAATTGATACTTTGATCCCTAAGAGTGATACTTTTAGGCATAAAAGTGATACTACAATACTTGACAGACAACAGTCATACATGGAATACTTTTATCCCTAAAAGTGATACTTTAGGAACTAAAAGTAACACTTATAGGGGTAAAATTGATACTCTATACTTGAGAAATATCACCAAAAAGCAGATTCATATATAGTATACTTATAGTAATAAAACTTATACTTTTACACATAGAAGTCATACTATTAAGGTTAAAAGTGATACTCCAGACTTGACAAAATCACTAAAGCAGATACAAACTTACATCTCTAGTCATTCTATGCAACTCATCATCCAAAAGCTCATCACCTCTAGGTAGCTTCAGATTTATGTAATCTGATGGATTCTGAACACCATCATCATGCTGCTCTTTCTCGTTTCTTCATCATGCTCTTTCTCAGTTTCTTCATAATCATCTTCCTTTAATTCATCAGTTTTTTCATCATGGTCTTTCTCATCACGCTTTTTCTCAACAGGTATTGTCCTTCTTGAGCTAACGGGGTATATATCAGTAACCCATTCACCATGCCCCAACCCACCCACATAATTTTCTTCCTTGATTTGTTTTTCAATTTCTTAGCATCCCAATGAGAAATCAGAGGTAGATTGGTTGGTTCAGCATTGTCTTGCCATTTCATTCTATGAAAATATAGAATCAGCAACACGATAACACAACCACTAACATGTCTTGCACTCGGATTCTCATTATACTTGTTCACTCCCACACATAACTTTTTCAAAATGTATGAGCACCGGTCGTACTCTCCTATCCTATCCACATCAACCAAACATTTCATTGAATTCAAAACCACCTTATCTGTTGCTCCTTGGTGTAAAAAATATAGACAAACAGTAAATAACAAACAATCTCTTGAAATCATCCCCACCGTCCAATAACATACTAAAAATATTTTTCAATCTAGGAACTAAACTGTCACCATTAATGCCATAATTCTTCTTCAACTCATCAATAATAACAACAGACTCCCCCAGCTTGAGTTCGTCAACAGACTGTCCATCTCCCGTAGGTACTAAAAACACATCATGAATATCGTCAACAGTAAGTAAAGGCAAAAGCCATATTATCAAATCTCAACATTCAACTGGTCCCATTAAACAAATTTACCAGCCTTCTCACCATATCCATAGGAAATGACGACTCAATGGAAAATTTCAACAAACCCCCAAAATCTATGTTTTCTACGTCTCTCTTCTGTCTATCAGTCAAACTACGTATAACCTCAAACAACTCTTGAGGTTTACACTGGGAAATTAAATCTCTGCAATTAAATATGACATATTTCTTAGAAAACATCTTATAATTAACAAACAAAATCATTGTTAACAAAAACAAATTGTATTAATAGTAGAAAATACATTCTTACCTTGTTTTCTTCTTTTTCTTGCCACCTTCCTCCTCCTCTATTACAATTTTTTTGTTGTCGCTACAAAAAAAAACACTGTTAACAGAAAACATGACAAGAAAAATTATTACTAAAAACACATTACTTGTCTTCTTTCTTTTCCTTTTATGAAATTCTCATCTTCTTCCCCACATTTTGATCATGCTCGTCAATTTCTTCTTTCTTTGGTTTTACATCCTTCTCAACTTTTCTTTTCCCAGCAACACTTTTCCTCTTCTCTGCCCCTTTTTTTTTTTTATCTCCAAACTTCTGGGTTTTTACTTTGTAATACCCTTTTTTCTTTCCCCTTTCTGTTTTACTCCCTTCTCCGTGACATGAACTATTGTTGATTCATCAGCCATTGTAATTCCCTACAAAAACATATGGAATACTATAAAATTACAAAACTCATGATACTTTTTACATACAAGGTGATCCTTTTTATATGAAAAAGAGATACTTTTTATATACAAAGTGATACTTGTTATATAAAAGTGATACTTTTCATAGTATTACAAAATTATGTAAACGTCATAATAAAAAAACACATGCAATACTTTGTTTACAAGAACTAACATTTTTACGGCCAAAAGTAATAATTGTAAGGGCAAAAGTGATACTACAAAATTTACACACGAATACATAACCCTGCAATACATATAAAACACATGTAATCTTTGTTTACAACAACTGATACTTTTACGACAAAAAGTAATACTTGTAAGGTTAAAACCGATACTATACATTTATATAAGAACTACATAAAGACAATGGTACTTCATATGCGAAGTACACAAACCTAAAATACATCTAAAACAAATGCTAGAATTAAAACCATAGTATACACTTCAGGTAAAAATACATGCTCAAACCAAACCCTAACAAAATACGAACTAAAATTTAAACCCTAACATACAGAAATTAAATGCTCAAATCAAATTTAAAACCTAAAATACACAGTTGAGAGAACCAAAAATCCATGAAACAACTTTCGAATTAAAAAGAATCGAAGAGAACCAAAAACAACGAATGAAAAAACTACAGAAATTGAACGAATACCTGGTTTTGCTTTCAAACTTCGAATCACTATGATCAATATCAACAAACGCGCACGAAAATCACAGAAATAGCGAGAGAATGAACGGTTTCGAGAGGTTTATCATTAGTTTCGACAATTTCGGCGACATGGGCGAGAGTTTCAACTGAGAGTCTGTTCGAAGAGAGAGAGAGAGAGAGAGAGAGAGAGAGAGAGAGAGAGAGAGAGAGAGAGAGAGAGAGAGAGAGAGAGAGAGAGAGAGAGAGAGAGAGAGAGAGAGAGAGAGAGAGAGAGAGAGAGAGAGGGAGAGAATAGAAAGAGAAATTGTGATAAAGAGTTCTGATCCACGGGTAGCGGGTTTCGGGTACGGGTTTGTGGCTCCATTTCACGGATCTAGATCCGTCAGACGGTCTCATATAAGTTTTTGTGAATAATTAATTAGTTAATTGACTTTTCGTCTGCGGTTTATGGGTAGAATTATATTTTTCATCCTTCAAGTTTGCTCAAATAGAATTTATCTATTTTTCAACTTTTCAGGGTACGTTTCAGCAGACACTATTTTTAAAAACACATTTGGTTCGATTTTTCCATTTATAGATATCTTAATTATTTCAAAATTACTGATGTGGCAAAGAAATTTGAGTGTTGGAGGGAAGATGTTGCATAAATATATACGTACATTTGTATTTATTATTTTTTTAACTTAATTAATTATTACTTGATAATAAAGTTATTTAAAAGTAATTTTTACTGCCAGTTTAATGTTTAGTTTTTATTAATATAGTTCTTATGAAAAAAATTCAAATTTTATTTTACATATAAACTTTATGCTCAAAATAAATATAAAAATAAAATATATTTTTTATTAGTATTTGTTAAATACATTAAATGTTATTAGTTATTTTAATTAAACAAAATTATCAGAACATCATGGGAAAAATAGTTCTTTTATTATAACACAGTTTCTATTACTCGTGATACTTTCAATTACTAATGAAAATATTATGATTAAAACTTTACATAATTAATAAAATATTACCGGAAAAAACCCATGCTATGTAATATGAATAAGTAAAAATTTTGACAAAATATGATCATATCAGTTTGCATATGAATTTTAAGTTTTAGTTTTAAAACACAACGAGATAATGATTGATAATATCATTTACATTTAGGATACTTATAAAATTGTACTCCATATGAAATAAGTAATTGATGCTGTTTTTTAGGGCAGATCACTGCAAGTTAATTTTTTTTTGATAAAGTCCAAGTATCATTATCCCTAAGTGGGAAGTCTTCTTCTCCTTAAACTGTAAATCTTCTATTGGAAACTTGCATGCACACACGCAAATGTTAAACATGGCCTAGGGTTGTCCCAGGGAGGTTCCTCCGATGCTCAAGTCAGCACAGTGGACAAGAGACAATATCATACAGTAAATGAATACTGAATTAATACTAATTAAGTGAGATTATTCAAGATTAACTTACAAATGAAGAGGAGGTACCTTTATATACCTTGGCGGCGTGCCTATGGCCCGCGTACGAGAAAATGGCTCGTGGGCCGGATCCCAACCTCGTGGGCCGGATTAATCCGTTTATAGCCCATTGACTATGGGGCAATTAATAATCCAATATATAAATTAAATTATATACTAATAGTAAAAGGATATTTTTGCCCCCAACATAAGCCCCCAGCTCTGGTGCTGCGGAAGAATGGAGCACTGCGGGAGCTAAATTGATATTGTGTTTGGCTTGTCTTGTTTTTTATCTTGTCTTGTCTTGTGATTCCTTGGTCATTCTTATAGAAGGACACACTTGGGAAGAGAGTTTTGACCATGTCCTCCAGAGATGATATTTCTCTCTCTACTCTTCTTTAATTTTTAATCTTCTTGCGTGGAATAACACTTAGTGAAATTTTCTTGAGAGTTGAGGAGGATGTCCATAGAGAGTTGTAGAGAGGAGTGGAATGCATCTAGTAGAAAGGATAGGGATGAGAGCCTAGGAAGGGTGCCCTAGAGCGCCTCTCCGATGCAAATATATATATATATATATATATATATATTTTCCCAATTCATAAGCTTTCTTTCAAATTTTTACAAACTATTTCATTAATTGGTTCGATTTATTAAAATCATATATTATTTATATAATTTTATTTAATGTAGAAATGAAGGTATCGAGGACTAAGACTTTTATCATTCATTTTTCTCATCGAATATCTGCGATTATTGAGGTAGGGATTTCTATATTATTTGTCTTTATTTAATATTTCATGATTGTATTTTATTAATTGCAATATATGTCAAGAGGAAATAAATTCATATAAGAATTGGGTCCGGGATCAAAAGTATCTTCGGGTGAACCGCAATGCTATATGCAGTAACTGGCCAGTCAGAGGGAAAAGAGGAAACTAATGAATTTATTGTTGTAATTATATAAATGCTTTTCATGTTATATTAAATATTGACATATATATCCCTACTGAGCGAGATGAAGCTCACCCCTATTATTATCATGACTTTCAAAGGTTGAGGAATCCTATTTCAAGATATGATGTTGTGGATGGTGGAATAAATCATGCTACATTTATATTTTAAATAATTATGATGGGACTAAATTTTGGATTTATGTCTTTAATTTTTTTTCTGGATGCTTGGGATAATTGTTGGATATTTAATTTGGAAAATATATTATTATTATTATTATTATTATTATTATTATTATTATTATTATTATTTTTATTGTTATTATTATTATTATTATTATCATTATATTTTTTTTATTAAGAATTAAAATTCTAAATCGACTTTTTGATAATTATTGGGATCACTTTAATTTATAAATTCGTGTTTTATTAATAATATATTTAGAGTACTTTAATTTCATAAAATTGGGTCGTTACAAGTGGTATCAGAACAGGTCTACGTTTCTGTAGGTTTGTTAAAAAAAATTGAAAATTAAAATGTATGGTTTCTTAAGAAAAACAAATTAATAAAAGTCAAACTTTGCATAAGATAAAATGGTGCAATAACATCCATCTCCATCATAACATCCATCTCCGTTATATCTTGTCGATCTCCTCAAGGTATGAGAATTATTATTGCAAGTTACATTATACAATTGTTTCAGTATGCTCATTTATGTCATGATGTATTTTATTATGATTCCAAAATACTAGTTTAAATGTTATAGATGAATAGAAATCTTGTATTTCTTTTTAAAAAAAATGTAAAATTAGACTTATGGTTACAAGTGCACTTATATAGATGGCAGGAACTCGCCACACTGCAAGAAAGAACAATAATAATAATAACTGAGGTCCGAACCATCCCATTAACCGACTTAGTTATTATTTCAACTATCAATTTGAGGAGGGGGATAGCATTGAAGAATATATAGTTAAAATTCACCAGTTGTGGTATAATGTGAGGAATGTCATCGGGGCTCCAAACGAACTCGCTGCCTCCCATAGAGTGATTGATAGCTTACCCTCGTTTTGGAGCGTCAAGGCTGAAAAGCTTTATGCCTCATTGTTGGAGTATGATGGGCATGACGACCAACCCAAAATCAACTATGGGACATTCATTGACAGGTTATATAATGGATTGAGTTTTTTAACAATGAGGCTATGACAGAAGATGAGGAACCAGAAGGAAACCTGGAACAAGACCCAGAGGAAGATCCAAAAGAAGATCCGGAAGAAGATTCGGAGGAAGATGAAGACATGGATCAGTAGATATAGATGGGTCTATGTATTGCAATAACTGATAAATAAATCTCATCATATATAACGCTCAGTTGTCCTTTAATTGATACTTATTTAGTGGACCGTTTTATTATGATATTTAGATTTTAAGTTAGATACTTCATGCAAAATCCATTAACAACTTGGGATAAATAATAATAATACATTACGTATGACCTTAGGAATATGGCTCCCCGTCGTGGAAATCAAGTCAACAGTGAGAACTCCACTAACACAGGAAATCAAACCAATGCTACTGCTGGAGATATAATTGTTGAGTTCCTCAGAGGTGTGCAGAACAAGGGGGAAAATAACAATAACAACGCACGAGTCGTGGAACAATTCCGCCACTATCGTCCACCCACATTCAATGGACATGATGGTCCCAAAGCAGTAGAAGAATGGTTTCAATCGCTAGAGAGGATTTTTTGACTTATTGGTTGCACAGACGAACAGAGAGTTGTATGTGCTTGTTTCCAACTCACTGAAGATGATGATCATTGGTGGGAAGGTAATTGGAGGACTAAGACTTAGGAAGAGCAAAATGATTTAACATGGGATGAGTTCAAGGAGATTGTTATGGAAACGTTTTTCCCACAATCATATCGAGACAAGAAGAAGACAAAATTCCTTAACTTCAAACAAAGAAACATGACTATCACAGAGTATGAGAGACAGTTCAATCAACTAAGTTAGTTTGCTCCACACCTAATGGATACGGATTTGAAAAAGGCTCGAGGTTCAGAAGGGCTCATGAGGTGGAGGCAATACTATCAGAAGGGCTCTAAGGCTCCACAACTATTAGGAATATTATCTGCTCAAGAGATTTGGAGTACTCGGTGATGGTGAGAAGGGATCATGAGGTGGAGGCAAGTTTTGATGGGGACAAGGAGGAGTAAAAGTTGGTTGTGGTGCATGAGAAAAGAAAATAGGATGGGGCAAAACAGAATAAAAATGGAAATCAAAATAAATAGATAAAGACTGATGGAATGCACGCCCAACTACGCAAGAAAACATGCCAACTTGCCCAAAATCCAAGAAAAATCATTTTGGATAATGTTTAGCTGGACATGAAAAATGCTTCAAGTGTAAGAAGACAGGGCATGAAGTCTCTAATTATCCTTTCTTGAAAGCTGAGCGGGAAAGAAGAGAACAAACATCTAGAGGTAGAGCTCGAATGTATTCTATGATTCAGGAAGAAGCTGATCAGAACCCGGGTACAATGTCAGGTATGCTAACCATCTCTGGAATACCTGCTCTTGTACTTTTCGACACTGGTGCTACACATTCATTTTTATCTGCCAAATTTCATGTTATATGAGGCCATAAGAGTGCTAGAGTAAGTGAACCCCTTGAGGTTAGCTTGCCATCTGAAAATTCGATAACAACTTACTCAGTGAATGAAGATATTGAAGTGAATATATATAGGGGGAAAATATCTTACAGTTGAATTAAGATGAAGGATTTTGATGTAATCTTATTAGGCATGAATTGGCTTAGTAGATATCATGCAGACATTAAGTGTCACGAGAAAGAGATAATATTAAAACTGCCAGGAAATGATGAGATAAAATTCTATGGGATTAAGTCTAAGACAGTACCACGAGTGATATCGGCAATGAAAGCACGAAAGATGTTGAAAAAGAAAAATTGTCAAGGATATCTAAGGAGTTTAGTAGATACCTTGACAGTCGAAGTGACACCTAATGATGTACCAATTGTGCAAGAATTTTTGGTTGTATTCCCAAAAGACTTGCCGGGAATTCCTCCAGATCGTCAGGTTGAATTTGGAATGGATTTGGTACCTGAGGCAACACTTATATCTAAGGCACCCTATAGGATGGCGCCAAAGGAATAACAAGAGTTAAAGGTACAAATACAAGAACTTTTGGATTTGGGATTCATTAGACCTAGTGTATCACCGTGGGGAGCACCAATTCTATTTGTCAAGAAAAAAGACGGGTCACTTAGAATGTGTATTGATTATAGAGAGCTTAATCGACTCACAGTGAAGAACAAGTACCCGCTATTGAGGATTGAAGACTTGTTCGATCAATTGAGAAGTTCTAACACTTTCTCTTAGATTGACTTGAGTCGGGATATCATCAGTTAAAAATTAAAGAGAGCGATATTCCAAAAATGACATTTAGAACCCGATATGGATATTATGAGTTTGTAGTAATGCCATTTGGGTTAAGTAATGCGCCATGAAGTATTCATGGACTAGTTGAATGGAGTGTTTCATCTGTATCTAGACCAATTCGTCATAGTCTTTATAGATGATATACTTGTATATTCAAAGAATTGAGAGCCAACATAATGAGCACTTAAGAATAGTGCTAGAAACACTTCGCAAGGAGAAGTTATATGCGAAATTCAAGAAATGTGAGTTTTGGCTAGATCGAGTTGTGTTTCTTGGACATGTAATCACTGCTCAAGGAATTGAAGTGGACCCGATTAAAGTTGAAGTGGTCAATGAATGGAGTGCACCTATGAATGCAAATAAAGTTCGTAGTTTTCTAGGTTTGACAGGCTATTATCAGAGATTAATTGAAGGATTCTCAAACAAAGATGCGCCTATGACTCGACTAACAAGAAAAGGGGAGAAATTTCAATGGAATGAGAAATGCGAAGAAAGCTTTCAGTAGTTAAAGTGAAGGATAATTTCTACATCAGTATTGACAATTCCTCACCCTACTAAAGATTTTGTCATTTATAGTGATGCATTACAACAAGGTTTGGGATGCGTGCTAATGCAACATGGTAAAGTGCTTACTTACGCCTCAAGACAACTAAAGCCACATGAGTTAAACTATCCTACTCATGACCTAGAGTTAGCTGTTGTAGTGCATGCATTAAAGATCTTGCGCCATTACCTATATGGAGGAAATGTGAAATCTTCACCGACCACAAAAGCTTGAAATATTTGTTTACTCAGAAAGAGCTAAACATGAGGCAAAGAAGGTGGTTGGAATTGGTGAATGACTATGATTGCGCTATCAACTATCATCCGGGTAAAGCTAATGTTGTAGCCGGTGCATTAAGTCGTAAAACAAAAGGAGAAATGTCAAGCTTGATATCTGAACATGAACAACTTGTGAGAGAATTTGCCAGGATGAGAATTGAAGTAGTGGTTCACCAAAAAGCACGGAGATAGTACTAGCATCATTGGTGGTGTAACCTACTCTGAGAGAAAAGATAAAAGAAGCTCAACCTCAAGATAAAATTTTGAGCTAATAGAAAGAAAAAACTCGTGAAGAGAGTGTAAAAGGATTTGTTATAGCCGATGATGGTACTTTGACTTATGAAGGGAGATTATGCGTTCCTAACGAAGAAGGATTTAGAAAATAAATTCTCGAAGAAGCTCACTGTACGCCGTACACAACTCACCCTGGAGGTACAAAAGAGAAGTATTTTGGTGGCAAAGTATGAAAAGAGATATTGGAAATTTTGTGAAAAAATGTTTAACTTATCAGCAAGTTAAAGTCGAACACTAAAGACCATATGGTTTACTCAAACCACTTGATATTCCAGAATGAAAATGGGAGCACATAACTATGGATTTTGTAGTAGGGCTTCCACCATGAATCAAGGGAAATAAGGCCATATGGGTTGTAGTAGACCGATTAACAAAGTCAGCACATTTCATAACCATTAAGATGACATTTAGTATAGAGCGATATGCACAAATTTACATTGAGGAGATAGTGAGACTTCATGGAGTTCCTGTGTCAATTGTTTTAGATAGAGATACGCGTTTTACTTCTAAGTTTTGGAAAAGTCTACAAAGTGCCTTGGGAACAAAACTTAGATTTAGTACGGCTTATCACCCGCAAAAAGATGGACAGTCTGAAAGGACTATACAAATATTGTAAGATATGTTGAGAGCATGTGTGCTCGACTTAGGACGTAATTGGGAGACATTATTACTCTTGGTGGAGTATGATTATAACAATAGTTATCAATCGACTATTGGTATGGCTCCATATGAGGCATTGTACGGAAGAAAGTGTAGATCACCATTATATTGGAGCGAAGTTGGTGAAAGAAATATTTTAGGGCCTGAATTAATTCGGCAAACTGTTGAAAAGATAGCTATGATACAAGATTGAATCAAGATGGCTCAAGATAGACAAAAGTCGTATGATGATAGACGGAGAAAACATATACAATTTGATGAAGGAGAAAAAGTATTTCTGAAAGTAGCTCTTATCAAAGGTGTTATTCGATTTGGCGAAAAGGGAAAGTTGAAACCGAGATATATCGGACTATTTGAAATCCTTAGATGAGTTGGAGATTTAGCTTATCAGCTAGCATTACCACCGAGTATGTCAAGTGTGCACAATGTTTTTCATGTTTCGATGCTAAGGAAGTACGTTCACGATCCAAGTCACATCGTGGATTATAAGGATCTAACAATCAGCAATGACTTAACTTACGAGAAAGCACCAGAAGCTATTTTGGAACGCAAGATTCACCATTTGAGAAATAAAGATGTTGCTCTGATCAAAGTACAGTGGAGACGTCATGGCAGAAATGAAGCTACTTGGGAGCGTGAAGAGGAGATTCGTGTCAAGTACCCAAGTTTTTCAATTCCAGGTAAGATATCGAATTTTGAGGACATTATTATATTTAAGGAGAGTAGAATGTGATAACCCATATTTAATTAATAATCTGATTAGAGGTTAGTATAGGAGTTATTTTAGGGGACAGGTTAGGGGTTAGTTATTTTAGGGGCTAATTTTAGATTTAGGAGTTAATATTAATTAGTATAAATATGTATATTTCTAAGACTTATAAGGTAATAATAGTTTATTTGTTTGTCAAATTTCATATATATATATATACCCAATTCATAAGCTTTCTTTCAAATTTTTATAAATTATTTCCTTAATTAGTTCGATTTATTAAAATCGCATATTATTTATATAATTTTATTTAATGTAGAAAATGAAGGGATCGAGGACTAGGACTTTTATCGTTCGTTTTTCTACATCGAATATCTGCGATTATTAAGGTAGGAATTTCTATATTATTTGTCTTTATTTAATGTTTCATGATTGTGTTTTTTTAATTGCAATATATATCGAGAGGAAATAAATTCATATAAGCTAGGGGCCATGAAAAGGGTCCGGGATCAAAAGTATCTTCGGGGTGAACCCACAATGCTATATGCAGTAACTTGCCAGTCAGAGGAAAAAGACGAAACTTATGAATTTATTGTTGTAATTATATGAATCTTTTCATGTTATATTAAATATTGACAGATATATCCCTACTGAGTGAGATGAAACTCACCCCTATTATTATCATGACTTTCAGGTTGAGGAATCTGGTTGAAGATATGATGTTGTGGATGGTGGAATAAATCCTCCTATATTTATATTTTAAATAATTATGATCGGACTAAATTTTTGATTTATGTCTTTAATTTTTTTTTCCGGTTTATGCTTGGGATACTTATTGGCTATTTAATTTGGAAGATGTATTATTATTATTATTATTATTATTATTATTATTATTATTATTGTTATTATTATTATTATTATATTTTTTCCTTAAGAATTAAAATTCTAAATTGACTTTTTGATAATTATTGGGATCACTTTAATTAATAAATTCGTGTTTTCTTAATAATATTTTTAGAGTACTGTAATTTCATAAAATTGGGTCGTTACAGTTAGTTAGCAAAGTTTCCTCCCAGTGTCTTCGTAGATTGAGGGAGCGGTTAGGGCTCCCTTCAGAGTTTCGCATGTTGGCTCCGGGGTCAGAACACAGACTTACTCAGTCGTCCGAGGGTTTTATTACGGTGTATCTATTAGGAAATTTATTTGTTAGATTTTGATGATACCATGTAAAACTTAAACAGGAAGTTGGCACCCCATTTTCCTTGTAATTATGCATTGTAATAGATAGATGGAAAGAGTCAATTAAGTCACTATGTCAAAGTTTACAAGTCAGTCAAGCTGGGGTGGAATGAAGACTACGATGTGTGTGTCACCGAGTATGCCCTAGAAGGAATTCAAG
The DNA here is from genome assembly GCA_016081115.2 of Rehmannia glutinosa. NCBI lineage: Eukaryota > Viridiplantae > Streptophyta > Magnoliopsida > Lamiales > Orobanchaceae > Rehmannia > Rehmannia glutinosa. The sequence goes on along the minus strand of CM071932.1, from coordinate 33,006,882 downwards.
GACTTGACTGAAGGAGAGTGATGAGGAAGAGCATCTGTGAAAAGTGTCAGTCAAGTCAACTCAAGAAGCCAAGTCTATCAGTTGAAGTGATAGTTGAGTCAATCTCATGATTGGAGCAGACTCAAGTTAACTTGGGTAAAGGTAGCAGTCAAGTGAAGACAACTGACTTAGATCCATTGGAATAAAGTCAAGAATATTACTCGATATATTAATATGTCAAGTCGCTGTGTCTTAAAGTGTTTAAATTTTTAATTGTGCAAAAGGAAGGAACAATGGGAAACACTGCACCTTGTGTCAGAACCTGCAAACCTGAAATGCCATTTAATACGAGAAAAGGTCAACATCACAAAGACTACCGACCAAGACAAGACAAGCCAACAAACACAAAGTGACATTTGAAACTATCCTATCTCTTCAACGGGCAAATTTCTAATGTGCACTATAAAAGTCTGAGGAAGCATTTGAGAAAAGGTTACCTTGATTGACCTGAACCACGAACAAAAAAGCAATATTCAAGAAAGTAATCTGCAAAATTCTCAAAGCAGTTCAAGCAATTCCTCAAGCCTAAAACTCGAAGAAACTCAATCCAACACAAGTTGTGAAGGAGAGATAACTTCAACCAGTTGAAGAGGAAACTTTTGAAGAAACAAAATGGGTCTACTTTCCATGTTGAAGGATTGTAGAAAGGTTCAAGGTCTAACCAAGTATCAAGTTTGTTGGAGGGCTTCGTGATCAAATCCAAGAACTTGAGAAGTGAGCTGAAGTAGCAAGGCAGCTGCCCTGTGAAGAAGGTGAGTCGCAAGAGAAGCCAGCTGTGTGATCAAGGCTGTCTCTAGACTGATAACCACTTTGTAAACTGATCTGTTACTTAGTGGATTCCTCGAGGAGTTGGAGAAGAGAGGATTAGAAGAATTACCTCATCTTCGAACCTCTATAAAATACTTGTGTCAATTTACTTTTTGCATTTACTTTCTTGCATATCTATTTTATATATGTTGATAAGTTTATATTTGATATCCAACTGATAATTAACCAAGTTCTAAAAATCAAGGTTTTAAAACAAGCTTAAAACAAGTCAAAGGGTGTTAAGCCTTCCGCTGTTAAAAACCAAATCAGCGAAGTTAAGTATTTGGCTTAAGCAAATCGAAGTTATACTATCATGACTCTATCGAAAGTGTTGAGTGGGTAACTTAGCTGAATAGCCAACTTAGCTATCCCCCAAGGACACAACTGATTTGAGTCAATTCTGTTGAATTATTTAAAAGGACTAAAATCGAAGATTTGGTAAGGTTTTTTCAACCCCCACCTCTAAACCTTACTCCACACCTCTTTGGACCTACAAGTGGTATCAGGGCGGTTGGTTCATTGAGCCTTCCGCACTGGTTACTCAACTAGATCTCTATCTTTTCAAAAGGTTTTGACACTTGTGTTTTTCAAAGTCTTTCATCTCTTAAGCAAAGTTATTATCATGGAAGCAAATCTAATTCGTATTCCAATGTTCACTGTGGAAGAGTTTTATGACTGGAAAATTCATATGCAGGCTCATCTATCTGCATTATATGTTGACATGTGGCTTGTGATAGAGGATGGGCCACTGCAAATACTCAAAGTCAACACATCTGTAAGAAGAGCAGTTGCAGCTGAAGGAGAAGAAGGTGTTGTTGAAGCAAGACCAACCATGGTTGAAAAACCAAGGACTGAATGGACAAATGAGAATAGAAAGAGATACAACCTGGACAATGTGGCCAAGGATATTCTCTACAAAACGTTGGACAAAGCCATGTTCAACAAAGTCAAATCTTGCAGATCCGCAAAACAAATTTGGGTTAAGCTGACCTTAATTTGTGAAGGATGAGAACAAATTAAGGAAAATAAATTAACTGTTGTTGTTCAAAAATTTGAAAATTTTAAAATGCTTGCAGGTGAAACTCTGGATCAGCTGGATGCCAGATTTACTGAGATTACAATTGAGCTTTCAGCTCTTGGGAAAAAATATACACAGAAGAAAATGTGTATGAAGATTTTAAGAGCCCTCCCGCTGAATGGGAAATGAAGGTCATGGCCCTGAGACATTCAATGGACCTCTCAAGAACATCTAACCATGAGCGATTCTCAGACCTCAAAGCCTATGAGTTTGAGCTGAGAAGGAAAGAGCAAGAGAAAATAGTTGTACCCAAGACAGATGCATTGTTGGCTAGTGATGGGAAAAGAGCTGAGCCAAAGGAAACCATTGACCAGGAGGAGATTGCCCTTATAGTGAAAAGATTCAAAAAGTTCTTCAATAAGAACTATAAAAGGAACAAATGTGAGACCTCCAGAAGACATTTAGCACCCTCCAAAGCAAGAGAAGACATGCCACCCAAGGGAGCTGAGCATCAAAGAGCTGATTATCAGAGAGTTGATAATCAAAGAACAGACAGAGCTGATCAAATAGCTGAGAACATGTGTTGGAATTGCAGACAAACAGGACATTTTGTTGTTGATTGTTCTTATCCACTAGTCAACAAGTATAGGAACGAAGAAGAAAGAAAAGTCTTCAGGGAAAGAAGACAAGAAAAGAAGAAAGCCATGTTGTCTGCCGAGATCTACGATCTGATCGACCAAGTGCAAAACAGCGGCGAGATTTCGGATAGTAGTGAAGCAGACTACTCAAGTGATAAGAGGTTATGATCTGCCTCATGGCCAAAGAACAAGATCAAGAAGATGAGGTACACTCTAACTCATCTCATTCTGATTCGAGTGATAGTGACTGTGATACACACACTTCATCACCCACAGGTCTTTATGATTCATTAGGCAAAATGATGAAAGATTTGAACACATAAAGTCCTCACACACAATCTTAAATGAGGAAAACAGCCAGCTTAAAAGCCAAAACTCACAGCTGACAAAAGAGCTGAGTACTCTGAGTCACATAGCTGATGAGAATACTAAGCTGAAGACTGAAAATGCCAAGATCATAGCAGAGTTAGCTGCTACAGAAAACAGGGAAAAAGATCTTAAAAATGTGATTGCCTTATTTACAAAAACATCCAAATCATTGGATGAACTTATTAGGAGTCAAAAGGAATGTGGAGACAAGACAGGTATAGGATTTAATTCCTTTGTGCACAGTCAAAATCCAAGAGTGATTTTGGAAAAGGGATCTTCAAGTAATGAAGCATTCCAAAAACCCAAAACACCAAATGTTGCACCCACATTTACTCCAAAGCACAATCACAATCATACTGGTCTTGGTTATAAAGGGAAAGGAAAGAAGCCAGTTCAGTGTGTTGAAGGGACAACTGAGAAGAAATCCAGACAGGTCCCTCAGTAGACTCCAAACAGAAAATACTCTATGGGAATCAAACAGATCTACCGAAAGCCCCAGGAATTTCATCAGAGAAATACATATGTTGGGAATGGTAGAAACTATTCAAACTATGTTGATTGGAATAATGTGAAACATCAACAAAGACCTATGGAATATAAGCCAAAATGGCAAAGACCTAAACCTCAGCAAAGGTCATTCCAAAGGCAAAAAAGCTTTCATCAGCACATATATGAACCCAAGCACTACACTCAGAAATACCACAACAACCCCAAGAAAGTAATTGCTAAAACACATACACAGGCATACAGACAAAAGAGACGGTTGTATGATCCTAAAACCCCCAAGCAATTTGCAAATGTGCATTATGATTATGGCACTGATAGATGGCAACCTCTTAGAGTCAGACCATTTGACAATAAGTTTGTTGGAACATCTTATAGCACTAACCCCCCAGGACCCAGACAAGTATGGGTACCTAAAAACTGATTTCCTTGATAGCAGGTTCAAGGAACAGCTGAGCGTCGAGGAACCTAGTACATGGATAGTTGTTGTTCCAAACATATGACAGGAAACAAGAAAAATTTGTCAAAATTCAAGGAGATTAGAGGTGTTAAAGTTATATTTGGAGGAAATGAAGCTCCAGGGGAAATCGAAGGCACATGATCCATCAAGAAAAATGAATTGGAAATCACAGATGTTGCTTATGTTAAAGGCCTCAACTTCAACCTGTTAAGTATCACCCAACTCTGTGACAAGGGCTACAATGTATACTGCCACACCAAGCACATGTCTGCTAGCAAAGAGCATAGCCAAATCAAGTTGGTTGTAGCACAAGAAGCTGAGTCATCGAACTTTAAGACAATCAACAAGCTTTCAAGGAGTCATCTTGTAGAAGGATTGACAGACTCAGTGTACAAGAAACAAAGTGTGTGTGATACAAGAAAGAAAGTGTATGTGATGCATGCCAGATGGGAAAGCAAATCAAATCATCATTCAAGGATAAGCCAAGTCCTTCTTCAACAAGGATAATGCATCTGTTGCATATGGATTTATTTGGTCCAGTTGAGCCAGCTAGCATTAGTGGAAAGAAGTACACCCTAGTAGTGGTGGATGATTATTCAAGATATGCATGGACTATATTCATGTGTAAAAAGAAGGGAACTTTGCAGAAGTTACCTCAGCTGATGAGAAGAGTCAAACCATTATAAAGATAAGATCAGACAGGGGAACTGAGTTTGTAAATGAAATTATAACTCAGTATTCTATTGAAAATGGTATTGCTCACGAGTTATCAGCAGCAAGGACTCCACAGCAGAAAAGAAGGAACAGAACTCTCAAGGAAGTCGCAAGGACTATGTTAGCTGAAGCTGGATTGCCTAAGAGACTTTGGGTTGAAGCCATAAATACAGCATGCTATACTCAAAATAGATGCATGATTAATAGGCAATTGACCAAGACTCCCTATGAGATTTGGACAGAGAGAAAGCCAAATGTTGGATATTTTAAGATATTTGGATGTAAATACTTCATCCATAACAATGGCAGAGATAACTTGAAGGCTTTCGATGCTAAAGCTGGTGAAGGTATCTTTTTGGCATACTCAGCTGAGATCAAAGCCTATAGAGTGTTGAACAAGAGGACTATGGTCACAGAAGAGTCTATCCATGTGGTTTTTGATGAACCTAATGTGAATAGAGAAGACATTGATGAGTTAGCTGATAAGTTGATTCAGCCTAGGGATGGCAATTTCCTCCGAACCCGACGGAGGATCCGATACCCGACCCTAACGGAGGAGGGTATGGAGGGTAGTTTTACCCGATTAAATAAATGGGTATGTGGGTATGGGTATTTTCGGGTATGGGTATGGAGGTGGGTCTAGGTACATCCTACCCATACCCTACCCGATACCGATTAAATAATAATATTATATATATAATATATCTACATATATATTTATTTATAATATTTTACATATATTTTTTTATTTATACAACTCTATTTATTTATATTTAAAGAAAATGATTTTTCCCCAAGTCTCAACTGAAATCTACTAACCCACTAACACTTTTGTTTAATCCTTTTTAATATTTTGCTATATTTTTATAATATATAGTTCGCTAATTCTTATATGTATTCTTTTTTCCTTATTGTTTCCTTAAGAATTTAGTAAATATCTATATTTTTATTTAAATAACTCCAATTTCTCTTTAAAAAAGAAATAACTTAAATTTGAAAAAAATACAATTGTAAGTGGTAAGAGGGTATGGGTAGGTATGAATACCCGATCGTCCGATGGGTATGGGGATGGGTATGAAAACTGAATACCCGATGGGTATGGGTATGGGTATGGGTATGAATAAATGGGTATGGGGATGGAGGATATAGAATCCTACCCGAATCCTACCCATTGCCATCCTTAATTCAGCCAATTATGCAGAAGAGTCCTTATGTTGAAGCTAAAGTGAGAGCACTCAACCCAGATGAAGATGAGATAGCTGAATCTCACAGACATCTGGAAGGTCTACAACTGAATGAAGATGAAAGAGCTTTTCAAGACAACTTAGCTGCGAGATGGCTGAATCCAGCAGACTTACTCCAACCTGATGTGAGATGGCTGAGAGACCATCTACCAGAGTTAGTTATTGGAGATGTTAGAGATGGCATAAGAACCAAATCCAGAGCACAGTAGTTATTGGAGATGTTAGAGATGGCATAAGAACCAAATCCAGAGCACAGCATGAAGCTATGTTCACTTTTTTTATTTTCCAGATAGAGCCTAAAGATGTGTCTCGAGCATTGGAAGACACACATTGGATTCAGGCCATGCAATAAGAGCTGAATCAGTTTGAAAGGAACAAAGTATGGAAATTAGTTCAAAGGCCAACCCACCAAAATGTTATTGGCACTAAGTGGGTTTTTAGAAACAAGATGAATGAGAAAGGATATGTTAGAAACAAAGCAAGATTTGTAGCCAAAGGGTTTTTCCAAGAAGAGGGTATATATTTTGATGAAACATTTGCTCCTGTTGCAAGATCGGAAACAATAAGGATGTTTCTTGCTTATGCTGCACACAAGAACTTCCCTGTATATCAAATGGATGTGAAGAGTGCTTTTCTAAATGGATTGTTAGAAGAAGAAGTCTATGTTGAACAACCTCCAGGTTTTGAGCAGACAACTATTGGAGATAAGGTCTACAAGCTCAACAAAGCATTATATGGATTGAAACAAGCACCAAGAGCATGGTATGATACATTGTCTCAATTTCTAACCGACAATGGATTCACCAAAGGCAAGGTTGATAGAACACTCTTCAGGATTCAAGATGGAGAAAATATACTACTTGTCCAAATATATGTGGATGACATCAATTTTGGTTCCACAAATAAAGAGTTGTGTGACAAGTTCTCATAACTCATGCAAGGCAAATTTGAGATGAGCATGATGGGAGAGTTGACTTTCTTCTTAGGACTTCAAGTCAAACAATTGAAGGATGATAAGACAAACCAAATATACCAGAGATTTGATGAAGAAATTTGGTATGGAAGAGAAGTCTTTTGTGAAAATTCCAATGAATACATCAGTCAAGATGAACATGGACGCAGATGGCAAAGCTGTTGATCAAACCAGATATAGAGCTCTCATTGGATCATTGCTCTATCTAACAGCAAGCAGACCAGACATCACCTTTGCAGTAGGTGTATGTGCTAGATTTCAATCTGCACCAAAAGAGAGCCACATGACTGCAACTAAGAGAATCCTAAGGTATTTGAAGGGATGCCAGGAAGTCGGCTTATGGTATCCAAAGGAAGAAGGATTCAAGCTGGTAGGATACTCAGACTCAGACTATGCTGGATGTAGAGTTGACATGAAGAGTACTTCAGGTACATGTCAAATGCTTGGAAATAGATTGATTTCTTGGTTCAGCAAGAAACAAAATTCAATAGCTACATCAACAGCTAAAGGGGAGTACATAGTTGCGGGCAGCTGTTGTGTCCAAGTCTTATGGATGAGACAGCAGCTGAGAGATTATGATATTGAAGAAAAAGAGATTATAATTATGTGTGATAACACTAGTGCTATTGCAATCACTTAAAATCCAATGTTGCATTCAAGAACAAAGCATATTGATATCAGATAACATTTTATAAGAGATCATGTTGAGAAGAAAGACATCACTTTGGAATACATCTCAACTGATAGGCAGTTAGCTGATATATTCACAAAGCCATTATGTGAATCAAGGTTTGAAGAGTTCAAAAATGAGTTAGGGTTAATTGAGTTGAGTTAGGTTACTCAGAAGACTCAACCAGTAGAGAAAGAAGATGAGAAAATGGAAAATAAGCAAGTTTCACATTTTAGCCAAGTCCAGTCGGGAAGTCAGCTGTATCGAGTTAGCTGATAGCTGTGTTACATCATGTGAAAAGAGAAGCAGAGCTAAGTCACTTTGGAAGAAAGCTGAAATATTTATGAGCTAAGTGACAAAAATGCAGTCATTTTAATTGAGTGGGAATGTTTTTAAGGATGACGTCAACGTAATTATGACTGTCAGCATAAAAACTGCACAGTAAACCATAAGATTGGATATAAATGCTAATGCATATAATGTGGGGAAATTAATGCGGTTTTGAAGGCTTAACTTGACCGTTGATTTTGATCAATATTTTCAAATTCCAAAAACCGTCCTTTTACGTCCCTTGTATATGAGATTTCACTTTCTCTTTCCTCACGCAAACCTACTCATCTTCAGCAAAGAAAGTTCATTCTCTCTGCAACTAAGTTCGAAACCCTAGTTCTTCAAGTTCATTTTTCGCATTTTTTAATCGGTAAAATCTTCTGAAAATGGCTAGCACTCATGATTTCGTGTTGTTGTCCGAGAAAATCCACTCTGGATCGTCTATGGATTTCGCTGGTATGATCAAGCAGGGTATTGATGGTGCCCTTGTGAAGAAGACAGCTGAAAAGCTAGAACACTACAATAATTTCAATTTATAATGACGAAAATTTAGTGAGGGTATGAAAAATCCGTCATTAAAACTATGATTTGTCATGTTTTAATGAGAGTATAAAAAGTGGTAATTAAAGAATTGAAGTTTTAATGAGGAAAATTAAGTTGCATCGTTATTGATATATAATACCGTCACTATTTGATTTTAAAAAACATTCCCCTCATTACTAGTTTTAAAAATTTCTCTTTTTAAGGCTTGGTTACAAAATTTAAGTTCCATATATTTCCCTCCAATTTAGAATTACAATTTTTTTTCAATAATCCCATTTAAAATTTTATTTTACTAATAAAAATCTAAACAGAATATGCTACTCTATAATCCCGAGTCCTCCCTTTTCTTATCGCTGGTCTAATCCTTTTTCAATCCGTATCTCCTTTCTCGCCTTTCTCAATTCCTAATCTTACCGTCGATGCCTCAAGCAACCACCCGTCGCCGCTCCATCTCCTTAGCCGCCGCCGGTGACTGCATTCCTACTAGTTTTTTTGCGCCCAGGCTTGTGGTTTACTTTTGTAAATATGGAGTTTCTTCCTTTTAGATTTTCTTTTTCAGTTTAGTTGTTATCCTAAAATTGACGAGTTTTTTTTTTTATCATTATAGGGTTAGGAGGTATCAATGCTCGCAGAGTCGCAGCCGATCAATATAACCCAGAGGTTAGGGTTTTCTAATTGTCGAATTTTGGAAATTGGATTCCGGGACTCGGGTTCTTTTGCTGTTGTTTGGATAGTATTTTCCATTTTTGTTTGGAAAATAATTTTTTTATCATATTATGCTTAATTATCATTCATTGCCTTGATGAATTTTTTTTAGATCCAATGTCATCTTATTTGTTAACTCTCATTCTGTAAAAATAATGTTCTAATGGCTGCACCAATTTAATTCATGCAGTGGTAATTTACGTCAAGAGGATTTTTGTTTCTATGAATTTATAGTAAATAATGTTAATGAGAGTGGGGGTGGGTGGGGGGTGGGGAATGCCGAGTAAAATAAAGAAAAAGACAATTGAAAACATGTGTTGACAGTCCAGAGTTGTTGATGGATTGAGATTATAGCCAACATAGAGATATAGCTACAAAATTGTTGCTTCTATTCTTTGTCTTAGTTGCATTTGTACATATATGAATAGTTTTTGGTGAGAGTTGTTAACATAATAACATGTCACATTCTTATTTTATTTTTTTTTCAAAAAACGAAAAGATTAAAAGGCATTAAATTACATCAATAAGTAATTTCTTGTACTTCAGACAAGTATACATGTAGTCTTGTTAAATCATAGTTAAAAAAGAAGCTAAATGCATGACATGTTTACTAAATTATTGTGTTGAATGTAATTATAATATTGATGAACATGTTGTACTGTTTAGGTTGCTTGAGAATTGAGATCCCTGGAGTTTTTACTATTGCAGGCTTATCACCATCTTGGTGAGTCTGACATTCCAAAATTCGCACTTATAGTGGCACAGAAGATTCATCATACCAAGCTATTCGAAGCTTCAGTTGCTGAAAATATTTCGTCTGGTCTGTTATTTTCATGATGTACTCTAGTTCTAGTTTATGGTAGCAACATTAAAATAATTATCCTCTCTTTGCCTACAGGTATTTCCCTGATATTATTCATGTCTACGCCGTTGATTGCAGGGATGATAGTAAGTTATTGCCAGTCTCTCTTATTTGTTATTACGTAGTTAATTTAGTCATATGATGCAGTGATTGAGATACATGGATGCTATTCTGTGGTTCAGGCTATTACTTATTTGTTTTACTGCATTGGACCCCATATATGATGTGTTTGCATTTAGTTAAGTATTATGCCTTTCGTGTCTAATTCTACCATAGAACCTCATACATGTAGTCATGTCTGGATTCTCAGGAACAAAATCTATGATGTATATCCATGATTCGCTACTAATTGAATTAAGGTTACTGAGATCTTGATCTCTTTATAGTTGGAGATTAATTCTTGAAACTATTCTCTTATGAACTAAATTGGAGCTCTGATTCCTTGTTAAAAAGCTAAAAGTCATGATTCACTTATCATCCTTGCAATTATGCACTTCTTTCAGAATTGTAATTCATGATGGTCTCTTTCAGTACCTTTCCATTATGTGTCTAATTTGTTGTCGTTTTCCTGCAGTTTATGCATTGAGTTTTATAGCTTCTGCTAACCATAATGCAACGAGTTAGCACACTAAGGATTATATACACCAAAGTGTTTGCCAAATACCATGGCAACCATTTACTTTGAATGTTATGTAGTTTCCGAATGTTAAATTCTATACATCATGTTTTAGTTTTTTTCATTCATGTGAAAAATTAGAGTTGTGTATTCGTTTCATGTCTTTGTTTATTCTTAATAGTTTTTTTTTGTTTTTGTTTTTGTTTTTTGAATTTTTTTGTAGGTCGATTTGTAAAGAAGAATTCAAGAATGAATTGGGAAATTAGTAGATGGTATTTTGAAGCAACCAAGAGATTCACCTTTATGGTTGTCAAATATTTTTGTACTCCGTGGTGTAGATATTATAGAATACTTTAGCTGTCGTCGAGATAAAACTCAGAGTTGGGAAACAAATTACAGTTGTGTATATTTTGAACAAATATGGATGCAATTGTTTATATAGATTTTTTGTTTACAATATTATTTGTCTTGAATATTTTGACATATTCATATTTTATTAGCAGCAATCGTTTTTATGTAATGAGATTCATATGGAATAATTATTGTATATTACAATAATATAAAAATTGTTTTTAATGAAGGATAATTTTATTCCTAAACTTATTTTTAGTGATAAGCTAATAACTAATAATGACGGTAAATTTTATTATTATAATCAACATATAATGACGGGCAAATGATATACAATGAGGAGATGTCCTGTAGCTAAAGTACATTTAATGAGGGTCAACTGACACTATAATGATGAAATTTGTCATCATTGAACATAATTTTTAATGACGGTATAATCTCGTCACTAAATATATAAATAAATAATGACGGGACCTATTTACCGTCATTATTTATTTTTACCTAGCAGGGCAATAATGACGGGCCATGACGGGAAATTTCCCGTCATTAAAAGTCTTTAATGACGGATTTTAGACATTTAGTGATGGAATCTCCCCTCATTATAATTCAATTTTCTTGTAGTGGAAAAGTCTGGCTTGAAGGACTTTTTGACGATGCAGTTCATGCACGCCTACCTGGAAGAAGCAGCTATGTTCTATGTGAACGCAGAGGTGCACGACGATGAAATTCGTTCATCTGTCCACATCAAGGACATTAAAATCACTGCTAAACACCTTCTTGAGCACTGCTTTTTGCCCGCTGAAGGATTGAAGGACATCGCTGAGAAAGATGTCAACCTGGCTGCAGCTTGGAAGGAAGTTGCAAAGCCAGAGTATGCTGCGAAGGCTGTGTATACAACCAAGAAGAAGTTTTTGAAGGATGACTACCACAAACTGATGGACATCGTGTCCAAATGCGTGGATGTGAAGTTTGGGAGCTTTAATCAGCTGTCCAAGACCAAGCTGATCGTGATGGTTGCGATCATGCAAGAGAAAAAGGTGAATTGGGCTGAGCTCGTCTTCAGTCGAATATGCCAGAACGTGTTGAACAGGTCCTTCAAGGAGGATGGGACCTTTGGTTGCTCACTGGGATATGGCCTTGTCATTGGCCATTTGATGGAGGTGAAGGGCATTGCACTGCGCCATGGCAAGCCCTTCCATGCAAACAAAAAGATGTTCAAGACGAACCTCTCCATAGCCCAGAATAAGGCTCATGCTAGAAAGGCGGATACTAGTGAGGGGGAATCAGTTGACCCTACTGAACACACAGCTGAGACCTCCCCAGGTCTCTCTCTAAAGAAGAAATCCAAGAAGAGAGCTGCACCATCTAAGCCTGCCCCTGCCCAAGCAGCCAAGTCGAAGAAATCACCTACCCCCGCAGCCAAAACCGAAGCCCCTGCCCATGCAGCCGAGACACCTGCTGCCGCAGCCGAGATAGAGGAGGAACCTCGAATTCATTATCCTATCATGAAGAAGAAGCGGACTGCCAAGTCCAGAAAGGCAGCTGCTTCCAAGAAAACTTCTATTGAAACACAGGCCTTCACGTTTGAAGAGCCTAAAGAGGTGGAACCTGAGATCCAACTGGTTCCCACTAAAAGAAGAAGGTTGTTCAGAAATCTGAGCTCGAGAAGATAGCCGAGTCCTCAGCCGGATAAGCAGGAGGAGACTGCTAATGCTCAAGAGGAGCAGTCTCCAGAGATAGTAGATGCCCCTGACAAGACTGTTGATGCTGATCAGCGGAGAATCGAAGACCAGCTATGCGGGAGACAGCTGAGGAGAAAGAAGCAGCTGAGATAACTGAGCCCATGGAAGAACAAGTTGTCTCAACCCCTCAGAGAGATGCAGCTGAGTCTAAGGAGGAGCAAGCCCCATTAGCCCCTATTGAGGAGACTGGAGAAGAAGATGACGATGACTTGATTATGTATTTTCCAGTCTACCCAGACATTCAGAAGATTAAAGGAATGGAGGGTGTGGAAGTTGGATTATTCCAGGCGTCAGTTTGCTCGCCCTGAATTTATTGAGGAGGAAGAGTTGCTCAGTTACCTTGGATACGCATCTGTCCAATTTGCTCTGAATGAAGAGAGTTGTATGGAAACGTTCCACCTTATCAAGGAGGAAGAGAATGAGAAATTTGAGGAGCGTGCCAGAGCCTTGGAGAAATCCAAGATATGTCAGCAGACAGGGACTTACGAGCACATCCATGACTCCACTAATAGTGATGAAGACATGGATCCAGCTGCTGCAAGAGAGAAGTCCAAGATGCAGCAGGCTATAAGGGAATCAAGAGCCATGCACGAGATGAACCTCCATGAAGGTCCAGGAGAGTCCTCCAAAGTCTCTCCTAGGACTGACCCTGTGGGAGTGGCGCAGCTGGTTGCAATGGATATTGCTGCAACCACGTCCCTAGTGCACTCAACTGATGGCTCTCAGGGACATGGCAATGAAGCTGGGACTTTGGGGCCCCAAGCCAAGCCTACCCCTGAAGAAGGTATTGAGATACCTGCCCTTGCGGTTGTACACTCAAAGGGAACAGTAGCCGCGTCTCAGGAGAAGAGTGACCCCAACACCATTCACTCGGTACAGTGCGCCCGAGGGGGAAATCTCTCTCCACCACAAGCAGGTCGGAGGATGCTGTGGGAGACCAAACATTGCAGTTTGGAGGCGAAGAAGAGAAGATCACTGAAGAGCAGAGCGACAGTTCGGACAGTTAAGTTTATCTCAGCTGAAATATCAACTGCCATGAAGGCTGATGAAGCTGTTGTCACAGCAGAGGTAAAGGATGGCGAGACCCTGGGAGTTCAGACTCTGGGTCCTGAAAGTGAAATCCTTAGGGTTGAGACTCCAAAGGATGCCACCGTAGAAGACCCTAAGATAGTTGAGTCTGTCGAAGGGATTGTCCAAGGCCCTGCAGTAGTTGAGACTGCTGGGGGTATAGAAGGCCCAAGGGAGGTTGAGACTTCCCTAGGGTTTAGCGCCCTTCATGATTCCCAAGAGAACATAGACACATCATTTTTGGGATCCGAGGATGAAGCTGAGTCCACACAACATGAAGATCTAATCGCTGGACAAAGCTTAAGATGTTCTAAAATCTTAGAGCCAAGTCAGTGATAAGACGGCTTGAATGAGATTCAACTTTGATGATGAGCCAACTCCAAAGGCCACATCATCTTCCGATGGCGCTAATGAGACAGCTGAGGACCAGGTAACTCAATTGGAGAAACGCACTGAGACCGAAGAAGCTGTTAAGACAGCTAAGGCTCAGTCAGTTGAACAAACACAATGAACTGCTCCAGCTAGAACAGAGTCGGCCGCGAGCTTGTTCTTGCTGCAATAGAATGACTTCAACTCCGTCCACAAAGCTTTCCGCGGTTGTGACATCTGCCGATGATGATGCCACAGCCAAGGCACAGAGAGCTGGTTCTACGCATCAAGAATAAGTGAAGGCTCCTCATGAAGCAGACACGGAGATCCCATTTGCTCGTGATGATCTTTTTGAAGACATGTTTCCCTTCACCGTCGAATTGCCAGATTTGGAAGTTGAATCTACCAGAGAACTAAAGAAATATACCGTGCAAGAAGAGCCCGTCATTCCCACAGATACGATTGTGCCAATGGATTATGATTTCGATGCAGAGTGGCCGGCAGCTGAGTCAAATTCAACAACTGAATTTCGTGAAGCCTCCAAGAAGATCTGCAAGGAGATTGAGAAGATGGAACGCCACCAGGCCTCTCTAGATTTGAGATTGGACAATCAGGATGCTACCCTCACAGCCGATTTGAGAGGGATCGTTGTTCGAATAAGGGAATGGGTTGCACAGCAGACAGCCATGAGATCTGAGCAAGTCCATCACTTCAAGGCCTTATTTGCGAAGATGTTACTTTGTGAAGTGCGGACACGTCGATGTATCAGAAGAGAATGAAGGAGTACATGATCAGGATGGAATCCTTCCATAAGTCGGATATGGAGCTGCTGCAGCACTTTCACAAGACTGAGATCAATCGACTCGAGAATAGCATGAATGATAAGATCAACCTCCTTATGGCTGAAATGAAGTTAGTATCAGCCGAGTCGAAGGGTACTCGATCAGAGTTTCGCAAAGCCTATTCTACAACAGACTCTAAGTAGGACTCGACCATCAGCCGATTGGATTTCTTTCTGAATGGATTATTCCCTGGGATACCTCTCTCCTTTGGTGATGATGCTAAAAAGAGGGAAGAAGAGGTCCTTAAGGGATTGAAGCAAGAAGTGAAGAAAAGAGGTGACACAGCTGAGGGGGAAAGAAGTTCAAAGAATTTGAAATTGATGTATGGTGAAACCCCACAGCTAGGTAAAGTCACAACCTCTATTCTCAGCAAGCTACCCCAAAACCTACCTGTTGAGAAAGCTGTTGTGGCCATGAAAGATAAAAGAAAGGCCATCAAAGCTGCATTTGATTAGGTAGTTGAGAAGCAATCAGCTCGTGTTCAGGAGATCATGAAGCAATATGGTGGTCCTCCAGTCGGAAAGGACTACGCTGCGATCAAACCCCCGAGAAACATTACCATGCCTGATGATGGATCTAAGCCCAAATCACTAGAGGAATTCCAAACTCTAGAATCAGAAGGTTATTTTCAAGGAATGACTCTGTCGCAAGCCTGGGACTTGTATTGGGAGAAGGGATTGGATCTGTGTCAATCAACTGATAAGCAGCAGACTTCTAGTAGTCACTCAGCTAGAAAGTCGAAGGCTCCAATTTAGTATACTCCCAGATGAAGGGGAGCTAAGTCAGGAAGGGAAAGACGTGGTGGCGGTGGAAGAGGTCCTCAACCTGGACCAAAACCAAAAGACGTAGCATACATAGATCCAGAGAATAAGGGTCTTATATATTGGGTTGGATATGATCACCTTGTCAACCTAGAAGTTGCTAGAAAGAACGCTGAAGCTCTTAGAAGGCAAGAAGCTGAGAATGAGAGAACTGCTTGCGAATAGGAAGAGAGGAAGCGAAGGGATGACCCTGCTGCTAGGCGAGCATATGAGAAAAAGAATAGAGATGAAGAGGAGAAGAAGAGGAAGAGAGCTGATGATGACAGGAAGAGGGCTGAAGATGAAGAGAGAAGAAGGAAGCAACAAAGGCGTTGAAGTGTGCTGCGAACCCCTTCATGTATTTTGTTGTAAATACATTAATGTAAGTCTTCTGTAATAGCTCAGTGAATTTCCCTGTAATTTTCACTCTTTGTATCTTAGCTTTGATGTACATTGTATTGTTATATATAAGGCTCTGATACTTATTGTAAACAGCTTTGTAAAGGACAAAATGTTATGATCAATAAAATGATTATTCAAAGCATACATTCTTTATTACTGCACTGCTTGTATGTTTGTTATTTACTAATGATTGAATGTTTTAAGTTTTGGCATCATCAAAAAGGGGGAAATTGTTAGGAAATTTATTTGTTAGATTTTAGTGATACCATGTAAAACTTAAACTAGGAAGTTGGCAACCCATTTCCCTTCTAATTATGCATTGTAATAGATAGGACTGGAAGAGCTGAGTTAAGTCAGCTATGTCAAAGTTTACAAGAAGTCAATCATGATTTGGAATGAAGATCTTGTGTGTCAGCTGAGTATTGCCTAGAAGAAAGTCAAGGACTCGACTGAAGGAAAGCCAGCTAAGGAACAATTGTGAGAAGTGTCAGTCAAGTCAACTCAAGAAGCCAAGTCTAACAGTTGAAGTGATAGTTGAGTCAATCCCATGATTGAAGCAGACTCAAGTCACCTGGGGTAAAGGCAGCAGTCAAGTGAAGACAACTGACTTAGATCCATTGGAATAAAGTCAAAAATATTACTCGATATAGTAATATATCAAGCTGCCAGGTCTTAAAGTGTTTAGCCCAGAACTGTGCAAAAGGAAGGAACCAATGGAAAACACTGCACCTCGTGTCAGAACCTGCAAACCTGAAATGCCATTTAATACGAGAAAAGGTCAACATAACAAAGACTGCAGACCAAGACAAGACAAGCCAACGAACATAAAGTGACATTTGAAACTAGCATATCTCTTCAACGGGCAAATTTCAAATATGCACTATAAAAGGCTGAGGAAGCATTTGAGAAAAGGTTACCTTGATTGACCTGAACCATGAACAAACAAGCAATATTCAAGCAAGTAATCTGCAAAATTCTCAAAGCAATTCAAGCAATTCCTCAAACCTAAAACTCAAAGAAACTCGATCCAACACAAGCTGTGAAAGAGAGATAACTTCAACCAGTTGAAGAGGAAACTTTTGAAGAAACAAAAGGGGTCTACTTTCCAAGTTGAAGGATTGTAGAAAGGTTCAAGGTCGAACTAAGTATCAAGTTTGTTGGAGGACTTCGTGATCAAATCCAAGAACTTGAGAAGTGAGCTGAAGTAGCAAGGCAGCTACCCTGTGAAGAAGCTGAGTCGCAAGAGAAGCCAGATGTGTGATCAAGGTTGTCTCCAGACTGATAACCGCTTTGTCAACTGATCTGTTACTTAGTGGATTCCTCCAAGAGTTGGAGAAAAGAGGATTAGAAGAATTAGCCCATCTTCAAACCTCTATAAAATACTTGTGTCAATTTACTTTCAGCATTTACTTTCCTGCATACTTATTTTATATCTGCTGATAAGTTTATATTTGCTATCCAACTGATAATTAACCAAGTGTTAAAAATCAAGTGTTTAAAACAAACTTAAAACAAGTCAAAGGGTGTTAAGTCTTCCGCTGTTAAAAACCAAATCAGCCAAGTTAAGTATTTGGCTTAAGCAGCCACGTTATACTATCAACAGCTTTATCGAGTCTGTTGAGTAGGTAACTTAGCTGAATAGCCAACTTAGCTGTCCCCCAAGGACACAACTGATTTGAGTCAACTCTATTGAATTATTTAAAAGGACAAAAATCGAAAATTTGGTAAGGTTTATTCAACCCCCCCCTTCTAAACCTTACTCCACACCCCTTGAGACCTACAGTACTATCTGTACATCTTCTCTGTTGGCTTCATTGTTGCTCTGAATAATTTTCTTGCTGCGATCTTTAGATCGGTGGGAGCATGTGTTGGACAGATGGTTCCTAGGCTTATCCGTGCATACGGGGATATGAGTATGTTATGCGGAAGTTGGATATGCCCACCACTGTAGATGGATTACACTCCATGTTCTATACCAAGAAGTCTTCAGGAGATACTTTCTTTCATTTCTCTCCTCGTTCCCAATGCAAGTTCTTCACGGGACTTCCTTCTCCTGGCGGGTTATGGAAAGAGAACTTCTTCTACGTGAGAGATAACGGTTGGGAGTTTCCCCACGAATGGGTCTCAGAGGCCAAGTCAGTGTGTGGTACTGCTGCTTCACATAAGGAGATATCAGAGGTCTATAGATAAAAAAAAAAAAGTTGTTTGAGAGTCTCTTGAGTGTAAGAGATTTTTTGGGGACTCAACACTATTTGCTTCCTTGCACTATTTTTTAATTTTGCTTGTATACTTAACTGTTTCTGTCATCTGATATTGTATTTTGTTTGCTTTTCAGGAAATGAGAGTTATAGCATTGTTGAGTTGATGGCCCTACAAGAAGAATGAGAAGGCGGAGGCCAAGGGAAAGTCTATGCCTGGCGGGAGCTCCAGTGCCCCGCCCCGGGGAGATGGAGAGCATAGGTTAGACCCTCACCGACCAGATGACAACCAGATCTAGGTTTTCATCCTGGGGAACGCATTGATGATGTTCCTGCTCCCTGTCCTCCTACTAGCTCTTCTACGATGAAGAGGCCGAGGACAGAGCCTGGTGAAGCTACTTCCAGGATCATTGGCCCCCAAGTTATCTTTTCTGGCGGCGTGAATCGTCATGAGGGGATTCAGTCCTATTGGGACTTTACAGATTTAGGTATGGGATACTCTAGCTAGCACGAGAGGAGTATTATCGGTAAATGTCAGTCCAGCCTTGGGTCGTTGTCTTTCTAGGACATGGAGACACATCTTTGTGGAGACATTGCCAGGGTGAGCTTCATGGTTACTTTATTCTTCCTTCTTCAATCTTATTTCCTTTCATTCAAAAGGACTTATGCAAATTGTGATGTAGATTCAGAACCCTGCGCGCGGCATCGAGCCATGGGGGCGAGGTAGTGGAGGTGGAGAATCGCCAATTTTGGAGTAAGGTGAAGAGCCTCAAGGTGGGCGTTAGTCGGCATGATGACCAGATGTTCGATTTGTCGAAGAAGTATGATTGGACGAAGGCTCAACTTGAGCATGAGGCGAAGATAGACGAGGTGTTTCTTGAGTCTTCTGTCGGCGCACAATTATTGATCAGGGAGAGATCTGACTCAGTGGAGACTTATAAGGCTTCCACGGATTATCGTTCAGAGTTGTTGAGGGACACCTCCATTTATTTTGATAGGGCGGTCCACAAGTGCCGAAAGTAGCTACGGCGGAGCAGGAAGGCCTCTAGTGAGGTGATAGGTATCTTGGATTGTAGAGTCCCTGACGACGACGAGGAGGAAGGGAAGATTGAGGCCTTACACGATCTTTCCGAGGGGGCCGATTGTACGGGCAGTGGGTATGGATAGGAGAATGGTGGTACTGATGCTGCTGAGGAGGATGGAGCCCTCTATGCTTGAGTAGTGACAGATTTTTTGGAATAGACGGCCTTTGCTTTGAGCCCACCTGTTTGGAGCTTGCTTTTTGTATCTGGATATTTTTCTTGCTTATTCTTCTAAGACGTTTCTTTGCCCCCAGGGGGCCGGATAATGCTTTGTTTCTTTGAAGTTACACTCACATTTGTGTTTTTGTTAATGCATATTTGCTTCTTTACGCTTTACTTGTAATATTTGCATATGATTTCTTATTGTGGGGACTTGTTCACATTTCATATGGAGATGGATCCTTCCCTTTGGAAGGAAGACTTAGTTCTTCCGAAATGGCTGGAGATTAGGGGCGTCCTTCTGCGGCCTAGAGGGATGCCCTTCAGGAGCTCAGGGGGCGCCCTCCTGAAGCCCGGAGGGGATGCCCTTTAGGAGATCTTCCCGGAGCTTTTGCTTTTTTCATTACTTTAACTATGTATTAATTTATTATGCGCATGTGTTAGCATTTTTGCCTTTATTTCATTGTGTTGTATGTTGGTGAGGAAGGAAAATTTACAAGGGTTCCCCTCTGAGGGAGCCCATCCCCTCTGGGAGCGCCAGAGGAGATTTATTTACAAGGACCCCTCATGGGGGAGCACCTTCTCTCCCGAAGCGTTGGAGGAGGTTTATTTACGAGGATCCCCCCGTGAGGGAGCCCCTCCCCTCAGGGAGCACTGGGGTTGGTTTATTTACAAGGACCCCTCCGTAGGGTAGCCCCTCCC
Organism: Rehmannia glutinosa; assembly: GCA_016081115.2. Classification (NCBI taxonomy): domain Eukaryota; kingdom Viridiplantae; phylum Streptophyta; class Magnoliopsida; order Lamiales; family Orobanchaceae; genus Rehmannia; species Rehmannia glutinosa. The sequence continues at coordinate 32,986,675 of CM071932.1, read as the reverse complement.
CTTCGGGAGTTCCGGAGGAGGTTTATTTACAAGGACCCTCCCCCTCCCCTCTTCCCCGTGGGGGAGCCCCTCCCCTCTGGGAGCGCTAGAGGGTGTTTGCTAAGGAGAGTGCCCGAATGGTTACTGACTGCGGTCGTAGTCGATAATTAACTGCATGCAAGTAATCATGATAGAAATGTGAAAGTAATTTATTCATTATTCGATAACATTTTACGCCCCATTGGCGGAAATAACGCTGAAATGGAAATAAAAATGTTTAACGCCCGAGGCGAAAATGAACTAAAAATAGATAAAACACTAAAACCGCTAGAGGGCAGGGGAGAACTGGTATTTGCAGGAGCTAACAAGGTCCACGACTCTTAAGGTAGCGTGGCACTGTCACTATCTTGTCGGGGGAGCTTTCTCATCTTCAATGCGGCAACGTAACATTCTCAGGCAGTCTTGATATCTCCAATAGTTTCGCCTACTCCGAATTCTATGGGGAACTTTAGCTCGAGATGAACTATAGATGGGATGGCTCGGAACTGATTCAGGTTGGGCCTTCCCAAGATCATGTTGTAGGGAGAGGGAACAGCCCCAATGAGGAACCGGGTCATCTTCGTGACACGGTGTGGGACATCCATCCCCAATGTTAGTGGTAAATTGATCTCGCTGGTGGACTTGATCACTTCTCCTCTAAAGACAATAAGGGGTGCAGAAACCGGGACGACCTGTGTCGAGTCAGTTTTTATATTATCGAATGCCTCTCGGAATATAACATCCAAATCACTGTTGGTGTCCACCAAGACCCTTTTGGCCACAAAATTAGCCAACATGATGGAGATAACAATGGCATACAGGTGGACCTGGGTTTCCGGGATGTAGTCTTGAGTACCAAATGTGATGGACATGCTCTTGGCTTGTTGTGATTTCACAATCCTTCTTTTGGAAGGGGTTTCTTCACGGCATCCCCTTCGCTCCTTGTTGCATTCTCGAAGGGTGCTCCGAGCATCCTTGGCTTCTGATCCTCCGGAGATCATATTAATGACTCTGGCTACGTAAGTATCACATTTCTCATCTCTGTGTGGATCCCAGTGGCGTTGATCCTGCGAAGGTTCTTCTTCATGTGGCCTCGAGTTACGGCAAAACCCACTCTGGTCCACATAATCCTTCAAGTAGCCCTTTTGAATGAGTCGTTCAATATACATGCCATAGTGGCAGTATAGATTGGAGCGTGCTCTTTCAGGTTTATTCTTCAATGATTAAGGACGGTCGATGATCCCCTTCTTCTGGGCGGCTATCAATACTTCCACCATTGGTGCATTCAGTGGGGTGAAGTTCGGCCCATATTCTCTACTTTGATTCTTCTGCAATTGGTTCTTATCGTCTTCCCTGGACTTGTGCTTAGTGTTGGGCTCTGGTTTGGTGGATTCCTCCACCCAGATGTGCTTCTCTGCTCAGCTCAACAACTCCTCTAGGGTGGAGGGATGTTTCTCGGCTAAAGATTTCTTCAACCGCCCTTGATGAAGGTTTTGCTGTAAGATTCCGACTGAAGTCTCATGCTGGATGTTGGCAACTTCATTGATGGCTTCCATGAACCACTTCATGAATTCCCAGTGTGCTTTCCCTTCCTTCTGCCTCACCTGGAAGAAGTGAGCGATGGTCTTAGGGTACTTTTTGTTGATGGAGAACTACTGCATAAAGGTTTCAGTAAGTTTTTTTATCCCATAGATTGATCCCACTGGGAGTTGATTGAACCAAGTCAATGTTCACTTGGTCAAAGTGGTGCGGAACATCTTGCAGTAGGTGCGTTCGTCATGTCATAGAGATCCGCTTTCTCATAGAATTTGTGTAGGTGCTCTTGGGGATCTTCAGTTCGATCATACTCGGGGAAATTAGAGGTCTTGATTCTCGTAGGTAGTGGTTTGGTCAAAATGGCAGGGGCCAATGGGCTCCTCTTTATCAGGGCGGTAAACCGCGAGTTGGCATGACTGGGTTGTATCACTTGAGACTCTTTCAGCTACTGGTGGCTCTTCACGAATCTCGTCGCGTTCTTCATCTCTTCCTCCCTGACCTTCCAAGTCAGTGTCTTCTGTGGCGAGCGGAGCCCGGGGTGGTCGCCTAGCGGCTCCAGTCGCAACTTGATGCCTCAAGACATTCCGAGCATCTTCATCCAGTAGAACTTAGAGGGCTACCCGAGTCAGGCGAACTTCTTTAGGGGGTAGGGCCCCCCATGAGGAGAGGGTGGCGCCTGTTAGTCCAAGTGGCTACGATAATCTAGAGTGGGGTGAATAGATTATGCCGATTTTTCGCAAATCACCCTTTATTTCGAATCAACAAGTAAATGACAAGAATGTAAATGCGGAAATTAAACAACACTCGTTGATTTAGAGAGGTTCAACCCACCTAGGGCCTAATCCTCTACCACCCCAGTATCTCCGGGATGGATTTCAAAAAGAAAAAAAAGATTTTTTAATTACCACAATTAATACAACACCTTGAGGATCACCACAATCATCTTACAACACCTTCAAAGAGATTACCACAATCTTCCTTCACCACCTTTGAAGAGTACCACACTCTTCAAACACCTATTACCTAGATCACCCAAGTGTATTCTTACCACAAGAATACTCACAAGGATGTCTTGTGTTGAATGATGGACAAAATTCAAGATTACAACTCTATGAAACCAATACAAAGATTGAGTGCAAGTGTTATCAAGAATCAAAAAGCCTAGACCTCAAAGATGTGCAAGTGAAAGTACTTAGGCTATTACAACAAGAATGTAAAAATGAAAGCTTGAACAATTTACAGATTTCTTGTTGTGTATTTTGCTTGTATGTGTTGTTTTTTGTGTCTTCAATTCATCCTCTATTTATAGGGAAGTCTCCACCAACATAGGCTCCCAACATAGGCTCCTCTATCTTCACTTTTGTCTACAAAAACAAGATCACAAGATGTAGAAATATTGTACAAAAATCAAAAGTAAATCTTGTTGTCAAAGAATTCAAACGGTATAATTTTACTGTCACAAAATAACATAGGGCGACCGGTTGCCCTGTTTAAGATTTCGAACGTTTGAAAAAGATAGTGCGATCCAGGTACAGGTTGTCAGGGGGGTCGACCGGTCAACGGGGGGGTGCGACCGGTCGCTCTAGGGTGCGACCGGTTGACCTCACCCTTGACCGGTCCCCCTCCTTCTTTTTTCAAGACCTGCATGTTCTGTTTCGTGTTTTCTTTTCTTCAGGTACAGGTCGACCATTTGGGCGACCGGTCGACCTCCTAATTTGAAATGTTGTCCGATTTTTTTCAAAAATAAACTTCAAGAAATACTCCAAAAAATTAGCAAAAACATTTTAAATCATTTGGGAGTATTTGGACAACATTTATAAACATAGTTTTGGTGTTAAAACCAATATAAACAAAATCATCAAAAGTGTTGTCCAATTTTAATCAAATTAAAAACTCTAAGAAATACTCCAAAAATTAGTAAAAACATTTTAAATCATTTAGGAGTATTTGGACAACATATAAAAACATTGTTTTGGTATAAAAACTCATTTAAACAAAATCATCAAAATCTTGATAAAAACATTTATCTAACAAACTCCCCCTTTTTGATGATTACAAACCAAAACAATTTTAGGAAGTTGATTTTAAAATAAAACCAATTTTCCGGTCTTAAAGCATCAACCATTGCAAGCAAGATTCATCATAAGTACAAACACACAAGGATAGGAGTAAAGATTTTTCAAAATCATTTTTGCACAAGCTCCCCCTATCAATATGCATATCAAGAACAAGTATACAAGCAACAATTAAAAGCTAAAAGCTTAGCTTTTACAACTTAAGTTTGAATTCCATGAGCTTATAAGCTCCCCCTGTCACAAAACATTATTAGTCAAGCATAAAAGTCCACAATACATCAAATGGACTAAGCAATATTCACAGCTTATGGCTTTTAAGAGCCCTAGCTTATAGCTTTTCTTGCAAGCTTATTTTCGCTTTTTTGAGCGTATGAGCGTTTTTCCTGTTTCACCCCCTTTGGAATCATCAAAAAGAATGTTAGCACGATAAAAACATCATATATTCAAAATAAAGTGCGCAAATTTATCGATTTATCGAGCGTTTTGAAAATAGAAGCTTAAATTCCAAATAAAAGGGAAAAATTGAACAATTGACTTGCAAAAGCTCATTTGATTGATAAAACATGATCTCTATAAACTTATAAGACTTTTCAAATCGAGAGACTCGTGTAGGTGATGAATGTTTCATTGAAACATTTTGTCGAACACTTGGCGTGCGTCGAATAAAACTAGAAGTATATAACGCCTTTGAAATTCATTTAAGCCAAAAAATTTCATCACCAATTCAGTTCAAACAACATTCAATACACCATAAATATTAAGCTCATCACATTCATATGAAACTAGCATCAAGAATTTTGCAAATAAGGCAAAATCTCAAGGGTTCAACCCAATTGAGCAAATGGAGTAGAATTCTTACCATTTGATCGGAAAAGATGAGCCATAATGATGATGATCATGATATATAATGTCCATGTTGAAAAAGATGCATGAAAACCATTTTTGAATGAAATACGTGAAAATTTGGCAAAGGGGGCGAAAAATGGCCAAAATAAGTTAAAATGAAGAATGTTGAAGACAGAATGGTTTCGTCGACCGGTCGCCCTCAACCCTTTCAGCCCACTGTCTGTCAGTTTTTTTCAAAATCCGAATTTTCAACCAAAAATCCGATTTTTCGCCCCTAAGTTTTAAAAACGTGCAAAATGCAAACGTAAGCCTCATTCAATATGCATTATGCCTAACCGAGCTCAGACGATGCAAAAGTCTCGGAAGATAGCGGTTTTGTAAAAATATCCGCTAATTGATCTTGAGATGGTACAAAAGATATCTCAATTTTTCGTTTTGAAACACAATCCCTTAGAAAATGATGTCGAATCTCAATATGTTTAGTACGGTTATGATGAACCGGGTTTTGAGCAATGTTTATAGCGGAAATATTATCACAAAAGATAGGAACACTTTCAAAAGAGCATTTATAATCCGCTAAGGTTTGTTTCATCCAAAGAAGTTGTGTACAACAAAATGCCGCGGAAATATATTCGGCTTCGGCCGTTGAAAGTGAAACACAATTTTGTTTCTTTGAAAACCAAGAAACTAGGCAATCACCTAGAAATTGACATGATCAGGAAGTACTTTTCCGATCATCAATATTTCCCGCATAATCCGAATCACTATAACCTTTAAGAGAAAAATTTTCATTCTTTGGATAGAATAAACCATATTGAATAGTACCTTTCAAATATCGAAAAATCCTTTTAACGGCACTCATATGAGATTCTTTGGGATTGCTTTGAAAACGAGCACATAGGCATACGGCATGAAGAATGTCCGATCTACTTGCGGTTAAATAAAGTAAACTACCAATCATACCTCTATATTTGGATTCATCAACCGACTTGCCTTTTTCATCTTTGTCAATCTTGACGTTTGTTGCCATTGGGGTAGAGACGGTTCTTCCTTCTTCAATGCCAAATTTCTTCAAAAGCTCCTTTGTATATTTTGATTGAGAAATATAAATTCCTTCTTGGCATTGCTCAATTTGAAGTCTAAGGAAGAAGTTGAGCTCCCCCATCATGCTCATTTCAAATTCACCTTGCATTAACTTAGAAAATTTCTTGCACAAGGATTCATTAATAGCACCAAAAATAATATCATCAACATAAATTTGCACTAATAAGCAATCTTGCCCTTTTTCAAAAACAAAGAGAGTAGTGTCAACTTTACCTCTTGTAAAACCATTTTGCAAAAGAAAAGAGCTAAGTCTATCATACCATGCACGGGGTGCTTGTTTCCAACCATATAAGGCCTTTTTAAGTCTATAAATATCATTAGGCCTAGAAAAATTTTCAAACCCCGGAGGTTGTTTTACATAGACTTATTCTTGAATAATACCATTTAAAAATGCGGATTTTACATCCATTTGGTAAAGCTTGAAATTTTTAAAACAAGAATAGGCAAGTAAAATACGAATAGCTTCTAAACGTGCTACGGGTGCAAATGTTTCATCATAATCAATACCTTCTTCTTGACAATAACCTGAGCTACTAACCTTGCTTTGTTTCGAACAATATTGCCTTGGTCATCGAGCTTGTTCCGAAATACCCATTTTGTACCAATAATGGTTTGAGATGGAGGACAAGGTAGTAATTCCCATACATCATTCCTTTCAAATTGATTCAACTCCTCTTGCATTTCTAAAAACCAATCCTCATCTTCAATGGCTTCCTTAGCATTTTTAGGCTCTTTTTGAGATATAAGAGCTTTCTCGGCAAATTTTCCTCGAGTCATTACTTTATTAAGGGGACCACCAATAATAAGATCTTTTGGGTGATCTCCCTTAAATTTCAATGAACGGGAAGATTCGAAGTATCACCTTTATCTTCTTGAGGAACACTTGAGCTTGAAGGTTGATCATTTTGAGTTTCATCTTGAACAATGGGTTCAATAATATCCTCTTCATCACTTTCATCATTGGGTATCCTTTCAACACCCGAAGCTTCATTGAATTTGACATGGATGGACTCTTCAACAACCCCACTAGTCTTATTGTAAACCCGATATGCTTTGCTCTTGATTGAATACCCCATAAATATTCCTTCATCGGCCTTAGGATCAAGTTTGTCTAATTGATCCTTAGTATTCAAAATAAAACATTTACATCCAAATATTTTGAAATAACTAATATTTGGAGTTCTTCCTTTCCAAAGTTCATATGGAGTTTTATTCATTTTAGGACGAATATAAACTCGATTAATGACATAGCAAGCGGTACTTACGGCTTCGGCCCAAAAATATTTTGGAAGTGAAAATTCATTGAGCATGGACCGACTCATTTCTTGAAGTGTCCGATTCTTTCTTTCGGCTACTCCATTTTGTTGAGGTGTCCTTGGAGCCGAAAAATTATGACTATATCCCTTGGTTTCACAAAATACTCTAAATTCGCCGTCAAATTCTCCACCTCGATCACTTCGAATAGACTTAATAGTATCTTCCTTTTCATTTTCAATAAGTCTACACAACTTAACAAACTCATTAACGGCATCGCTTTTATTTGTAAGAAATAGAGCCCAAGTATATCTAGAAAAATCATCAACTATAACAAAAGTGTAATGTTTTCCACTTAGACTTGCCGTACCAATATCCCCATACAAATCAAGATGAAGCATTTGTAGGGGTTTAGTAGTGGAAATTTTATTTTTGGGCTTAAAACTACTCTTAACTAATTTGTTCTTTTGACAAGTGTCACATAAGCCAAGATTTTCAAAATTCAATTTGGGTAGTCCTTTTACATGTTGGTTTTTGTAAATAGTTTGCAAATTTTTGTATCCAACATGACCAAGTCGCCTATGCCATAAACTAGTTAAATCATTATTAGCGACAAGACAAGAAACGTTTTGGCTAACCAAATCACTTGTACAAATTTTGTAAAGATTGCCTTTTCTAATTGCTTCACAAATAATTTTATCATTTTTGGAAAAAAGGCATTTTTCTTTATTAAAAACAACATTATAATTTGAATCACAAAGTTGGCTAACACTTATCAAATTGAACTTAAGCCCTTCTACTAAAAGAACATTACTAAGAGAGAAAGAAGAGTTACCAATTTCTCCATTTCCAAGAATTCTTCCTTTGCCATTGCCGAACATGACCATACCCTCTTCTTGGAGCTTGATGTTGGTAAAAAGTTCTCTCTTTTCGGTCATATGGCGTGGACATCCGCTGTCCACGAGCCATTTTGAATCTTCCATTGTTGTTATAGCCCCTATAACCTACAAAGGAATTATTTTTAGGTACCCTATAATTTTGGGGTCCATGGGGGTTAGCCTTGAGACCTTTAGGTCTCCAATAATAGCTAAAATTATTCTTCAATTTACAATTGCTAGCATAGTGTCCATTTTTACCACAATAAAAATAAGTAATAATACGAGGACTACTAGCACGTACAAATGTTGGACCTTGGTCTTTTTTCTTAAAAGCATTTTGAAAAGATTTGTAACCAAGTCCTAATTTAGAATGCTCACCTCTTTGTGCATCTAAAATTTTTGTGACTTTATCCGTACTTAAATTGAATCGATGCACATCCTTTTTCAAATTTTCAATATCATTTGTGAGCGTTTGTTTTTCGGTTTCAAGTGTACGGACCATAGTAAGAGTAATAGCATGAGCTTTATCAAGAGAGTCATAAGAGGTAAATAATTTATCTTTTTCTAGTTTAAGCTCTTTATGCTCCTTTTTCAAATTCTTGTATTTAATAATCAAATTTTGAAACTCATTTTGCAATTCATCAAAATCACATTGTAATTCATCAACTAGGGAAGAAGATGAAGCATTAGAGCGCACTCGGTATTTTCATCGTCTATAGCCATAAGACCATGTTCGGATTCTCCTTCCTCGTCGGTTGTTTCAAGTAATTCATCCCAAGTTTTGACGTCCGCATTTCAAGCCTTTTTTTCGGAAAAGGCTTTTTCTTCTTTTGTTCCTCTTCCGCTAATTTTGGGCAATCGGCTATGTAGTGCCCGGATTTTCCGCATTTGAAACAAGAATTGTCTCTTGGCTTTCTTGCTTTATTTTTGTTTACAAATTTTGCAAATTTTCTAACAAGAGTCGCCGTTTCTTCATCATCCTCATCACTAGCATAATAAACATTATTAGAAGAAGATGCTAAGCCTTTAATAATATTTTGCGTGCATCGGTTTAGAGGTGGATGGTTGAGAATTTTTCCTCTCCTTGAGATATACTTCATAGATGAGGAGATTCCCAATGAGCTCATCAAACTTGAGTGTCTCAAGATTTTGAGCTTCCGTGATTGCCGTCACCTTTTCGGACCATGAGCCGGGAAGGGCGTTCAATACCTTGGTCACCTTGTCTTCTTCGGAGATGACCTTTCCAAGAGCCACAAGAGGATTGACTATGTTGTCAAGCCTTTCCACCATTTTTGATATGCTTTCACCATCATGCATATTGAAATTTTCAAAATCTTTCACAAGCATTGTTTTTCTTGCTTGTTTCACTTTCTTTGTGCCCTCATAAATGGTTTCTAATTTTTCTCAAACTTCATGTGCCGACCGTATGCCTCTTATGCGATTATATTCGGTGGCGGTAAGAGAGCAATGTAAAATGTTTAAGGCCTTACCATTTAAAGAGAAAGCCTTCTTGTCATTTTCATCATATTCCTTGAACGGCTTGGGAGTCGTGGCACCATTCTCCAATTTTGTTGTTAGTTGAGCAACTCCTTCAATGACCACACATTCCAAATATCAAATCCACACCCTTGTAGAAAGTACTCCATACGGTCTTTCCAAAATGCGTAGTTGTTGGCGTCGAATAGTGGTGGCTTGTTGGTGGAGGCACCGGTGGTGAGATGAGCATTATGTGTAGCCATGGATCTTTCCTCTTTACTCGGAACGAGCTAGCCAAAGAGTTTGGCTCTGATACCACTTGTTAGTCCAAGTGGCTACGATAATCTAGAGGGGGGTGAATAGATTATGCCGATTTTTCGCAAATCACCCTCTTTTTCGAATCAACAAGTAAATGACAAGAATGTAAATGTGGAAATTAAACAACACTCGTTGATTTAAAGAGGTTCAACCCACCTAGGGCCTAATCCTCTACCACTCCAAAGATCTCCAGGGATGGATTTCAAAAAGAAAAAAAGATTTTATTAATTACCACAATTAATACAACACCTTGAGGATCACCACAATCCTCTTACAACACCTTCAAGGAGATTACCACAATCTTCCTTCACCACCTTTGAAGAGTACCACACTCTTCAAACACCTATTACCTAGATCACCCAAGTGTATTCTTACCACAAGAATACTCACAAGGATGTCTTGTGTTGAATGATGGACAAAATTCAAGATTACAACTCTATGAAACCAATACAAAGATTGAGTGCAAGTGTTATCAAGAATCAAAAAGCCTAGACCTCAAAGATGTGCAAGTGAAAGCACTTAGGCTATTACAACAAGAATGTAAAAATGAAAGCTTGAACAATTTGCAGATTTCTTGTTGTGTATTTTGCTTGTATGTGTTGTTTTTTTGTGTCTTCAATTCATCCTCTATTTATAGGGAAGTCTTCACCAACATAGGCTCCTCTATCTTCACTTTTGTCTACAAAAAGAAGATCACAAGATGTAGAAATATTGTACAAAAATCAAAAGTAAATCTTGTCAAAGAATTCAAAAACGGTATAATTTTGTCATTGTCACAAAATAACATAGGCGACCGGTTGCCCCTGTTTAAGATTTCGAACGTTTGAAAAAGATAGTGCGATCCAGTACGGTTGTTGTCGGGGTCGACCGGTCAATCGGGGGTGCGGCCGTCGCCCTAGGGTGCGATCGGTCGACCTCACCCTTGACCGGTCCCCCTCCTTCTTTTTTCAAGACATGCATGTTCTGTTTCGTGTTTTCTTTTCTTCAGGTACATGTCGACCATTTGGGCGATCGGTCGACCTCCTAATTTGAAATGTTGTTCGATTTTTTTCAAAAATAAACTTCAAGAATTACTCCAAAAAATTAGCAAAAACATTTTAAATCATTTGGGAGTATTTGGACAACATTTATAAACATAGTTTTGGTGTAAAAACCAATATAAACAAAATCATCAAAAGTGTTGTCCAATTTTAATCAAATTAAAAACTCTAAGAAATACTCCAAAAATTAGTAAAAATATTTTAAATCATTTAGGAGTATTTGGACAACATATAAAAACATTGTTTTGGTATAAAAACTCATTTAAACAAAATCATCAAAATCTTGATAAAACATTTATCTAACAGCGCCCCTCTTGTTTGCATCGGTGGGGGCGACACTCCTTTAGGAGGAGGGCAGTTGGCCCCTCGTCTTCCATATAGCCGTTCATCTTGCTAATTTATGACTCCACGATCAATAGTTTGATATCTGGCTTCATGCGCTTAAGATCGGGTCTGCATCTTCATGTGCTTTGGATGTTTCCACAGACGGCGCCAAAATGATGCTACTTTTTAAGGCAGATCACTCCAAGTTAAGGTTTCTGATAAAGTCCAAGTCTCCTTCTCCCAAGCGGGAAGTCTTATTCTCCTTAAGTTGGAAATATATTACTGCAGAGAACTTTTCTGCACATACACAAATGTTAGTTGGGTCATGAGATTATTCTAGGGAAGCCCCTCCGACGCTCAGTCAGCACGGTGAACCAGAGAGAATATCAGACAGTAAATGAATACTTAATACTAACTAAGTGAGATTACTCGAGACTAACTCACAATTGAAGAGGATGTACCTTTATATACCTAGGTGGCGGGCCTATGGGCCGCGTAGGAGAAAATGGCTCGTGGGCCGGATTATTCCATCTATAGCCCATTGATTATGGGGCAATTAATAAGATTAATCCAATATATAAATTGAATTATATATTAATAATAAAAAGACATTTTCACATTAATATATATGTATATGATTGGATGTGTTTGTTTTTCTGTCATATATTATTGTTCATTTTCGTTATAAATTATCATTCTGGGGTTAAAGTGCAAAATTAGGAATTACATTTTATAGTAATGACTTATTTTGACCATTTGCTCTTATGGTCCTCCATGTGACCTTTTTTTGGCAAAAATCGTTGGAACACATTCTAAGGACTAATTGTTGGAATTAATCCCATTAAGTGGCCCATATTAATGAATGTAGGTTTCAACTTTAATGCTCCTCTTTGATGGCTAAGAGGAGATAAAATGTGTTGAAACCGGGACTTAGTAAATGTCCCTCTTCCTCTACCTTAAATGAGAAAAGTGATAACTCCTCTCTTTAATATGAAAAGAAATAAACGTAAGAGAGATTAATATAAAAGGGAGGGTTGTGGAGTCTTCTACACCATCAAGAAGAATAGAAAAGAAAGGGTAAGGAGGAAGAGAATTCTCTACAAGAAGTTTCAAGAAGAATTAACATGGATCAAGGTAAGTATCTATACCAATTCTATGTAATTTCTGCAATTGTGAAAATCATGAGTTCTAAGATGTTTGGGCATTATAGAGAATTGATGAATTTCATGAAAAATGAAAATATGAAACTATAAAAGTTTAACATGTGGTATCAGAGCCCCGTTTGAGACTCATGATTTTCCGATTGTGGTTATGTTTATTTGATGAATGTCGATTTTCCGCTGCAATTCATGTTCATATACATGACTGTATGTTTGTATGTTTACGGACGTGATGTTTCAATCTATTAATCCCTGAAATTCTTTGATTGAATTTTGGTTCGCAACAATCAAGTTTATGTATCCAGAATTTCATGATGTGCTTTGATGTAATCATTAATCTCAAGTTTAAGATTGAATATTGGGCTATCAAGACTATTCAAATCTTATTTTATGTGTAGTGCCACAAATTATTTGTATATATATGAATATTATATTACATAATGATGCCTTCAGAAATGTCTAATAATTGTTGATTGCATGTGAGGGTTAATATATACGTACAATTGATAATTCCAATTTTTGCTTAAGTGTAAAGAAAATTTGGATAGGACTTGTGCAGAGGCATTCTATGAAGTGGCTTTAATTCGTATTACAGTTGTTAATATTTTATATTTTAGCATATGAGCATGAGAATATTACTTGTTGTTCCATGGCCTATGAATGACCAAACTGTGAATCATTATTCATTAAGTTATGCTTGTGATTCTAAGCCATTTTGTGAATATATATCTTGTATAGTAATATATGTATATAACTGTAGGTACATATATTTATGAGGTTTTGATATACAAAATGAATAACTTGATTAATAGTTCATTCAAGTATTAACGTGTGAATTTCACATTCATATAATAGATAGCTTGTTAGTCACCAAAGTGGCCGAGCTGAATGGAAAATTAGACACTTAATTAATTGAGTGTTATTAAATAGTTCATGATTATAGAGATGCCATAAAATAATGACATGATGGTATATTGAACAATTGAAATTATAGATTATTTTGCTAGGAGGTTGCCCAAAGGTGGACCATTGCATATAGTCTATAATATTAAAGTGATTAATCTTCTTATTTTAGTTAAATTTTGTGTATATCCAAAGATAGCATACTTATTTAACTATTATATGCATGATTATCTCGTTAAAGAATATTTTGGCATCAATTATGTTATTTATGTATTTAAGTATTGCCCAAAGGTGAATCGAAATACATGCTTAAAGTCTTTATATAAAAGTTTCAATCAATCAAGATAACTCAAAACACTAGTAAGTGAGGATGTATAAATGTTTGCAGCCTTCTTTCAACCTCTTAAAGATCGTGAAATACGGTCGTCAAATTCAACGGGCTCAACTATGCTGACTGGTTTGAACAAATTCTACTCTGGGCATTATGGATTGGACCTTGCTATAGATCGATGAAAGGCCCGCATTGCTATCGAGACCAGCTCAGGTTTCGACAAGTCTCTATATGAGGCTTGGGAGCGGTCTAATAGCCGAGCTTGAATCTAATGAGAATGACTATGGCTGAAAATATTAAACCTTCGATGCCTAGGATCGACAATGCAAGGGAATTCATGATGAAAGTAAAAGAATATTCCCGTCGGACTTGGCCGACAAATCTATTGAGGCGCACTTTATGAATGAGCCGACTACAAAGAAATTTGATTGGTCCAAACCAATTCACGATCATGTAATGTAAATGTCCAACCTAGCAAAGAAAGCTTAAGACCATGGGGATGGATGTGAGTGAATCATTCTGTACAGATTTATCATGAACTCCTCCCCGCCTGAATTTGGTCAGTTCCGGGTGAACTACAACACCATTAAGGATAAATGGAACTTCAAAGAAATTAAGGCCATGTTAGTGCAAGAGGAAGGAGATTAAAGAAAATAAAGGATCACTCCATTCACTTCACAAATCTATGATGGTGCAAGTAAAGCAAAGCAAGTGCTAAACCGGGTAAGAAGGATAAGAAAAAGATAAGGCCCCAATGAAGGTTGGCGAGGGTCAAATCCGAGAAAAAGATTAAGTGTTACTTCTGTAATAAGACAGGACACTTAAAGAAAGATTGTCCTAAAAGGAAGACATGGTTTGAGAAGAAAGGTATACATTATGTTTCGTATGTTTTCAATCAAACCTTATAGAAGTGCCTAATAATACCTGGTGGTTGGGATTCTCGTGCCACTACTCATGTGTCTCATATTATACAGGAATTCCGTACGATCCAGCCCATAAACGGAACTGAACAATATTTGTTTATGGGGAACAGGATGAAGGCACGAATAGAAGGAATTGGGACGTACAGGCTGATCATGGACACTGGATGTCACATAGATCTTGAAAGATGTCTTTATGTTCCTGATTGTGCTAGAAATCTTGTTTCGGTAGGAAGACTGGATATAATAGGTTTTCATTTTAAAATTGGTAATGGTACATTTTCGTTGTTTAAGAACAAATACTTTTATGGTTCTGGTATTTTGTTTGACTCACTTTATCTTTTTAATCTTGATAGTAAATTTGTTGAATCCTTGTATCATGTTGAAAGTAGTGTAGGCATTAAACGTAGTGCACCAAATGAAAGTTCCGCTTTCTTGTGGCATCAAAGATTGGGTCACATTTCTAAAGAAAGGTTATGAGGTTGGTGAAAAATGAAATCCTTCCTCAACTGGATTTTAGTGATCGATGTGTGCATGGATTGCATTAAAGGAAAGCGCATCAAAAACACGCTTAAGAAATCGCCACAAGAAGCACTCAGCTTCTTGAGCTGATACACACTGATATTTGTGGCCCATTTGACGTCCCTAACTGGGGCGGTGAAAAGTACTTTATCACCTTTATAGATGATTACTCACGTTACGGTTATATTTATCTATTGCATGAAAAGTCTCAATCGGTGAACATCCTCGAGGTATTCATCAATGAAGTGGAAAGGCAGTTAGATAAGAAAGTAAAAGTAGTGAGATCAGACCGAGGTGGTGAGTATTATGGAAAATTCAATGAAAGTGGACAATGTCCAGGTCCATTTGCAAAGTTCCTCGAAAGTCGTGGTATTTGTGCACAATATACAATGCCAGGTACACCTCAGCAAAATGGTGTAGCTGAGAGACGAAATCGTACATTGATGGATATGGTTAGGAGTATGTTAAGTAATTGCTCCTTACCCCTATCATTGTGGATGCATGCGTTAAAGATTGCTGCATACCTTCTTAATCGGGTTCCAATAAAGCAATTCATAAGACTCCTTATGAATTATGGACAGGTAGGAAACCCAGTTTGAGACATCTTCATGTTTGGGGTTGCCCAGCAGAAGTAAGAGTGTATAATCCACATGAAAAGAAGCTTGACGCTAGATGATCAGTGGTTATTTCATTGGCTATCCTGAAAAGTCTAAGGGGTATAGGTTTTACTATCCTAACCATAGTACGAGAATAGTCGAGTCAGGTAATGCTCGGTTTATTGAGAATGGTTTAATCAGTGGGAGTGGGGAACCACGAAAAGTAGAACTTCAGGAAATTTGGGATGAAACTCTTTCACCCGATGTTTCTTCTAAAGTTGTTGTTCTGTTGTTGTATCATCATCACACAACATACCGGAACAACAAGTCAATATTCAAAACCCATCGAATGAAAAAACGTAATAGATGAACCGATCACGCTTGAGCAGAGATTAATGAACCACAAGAGGAAATAGCTTTAAGACGGTCTCAGCAAGCGCGGTAAAAGACTGCAGTTTCTAATGACTATGTGGTATATACTCTTGAGCATGAATGCGACTTAAGCATTGATGAGGACCCGATCTCATTCGACAAGCAATGAATAGTAACAATTTCGAAAAGTGGTATGATGCCATGAAAGAAGAGCTTAAATCTATGTATGATAATAGAGTCCGGGACTTTAGTTGAGTTTCGAAAGTTCCAAACGAGTTGGTTGTAAATGGGTTTTAAAACCAAACGTGACTCGAATGGAAACATTGAAAGGTATAAGGCCGCACTTCGTTGCTAAAGGTTTTACTCGTAAAGATGGCATTGACTATAAAGAGACCTTCTCCGGTGTCAAAGAAGGACTCTTTAAGAATTGTTATTGCTTCGTGGCTCATTATGATTTAGAGCTTCACCAAATGGATGTTAAAACCGCTTTTCGAATGGTGATTTGGAAGAGGAAGTGTATATGGATCAACCGAAGGGTTTAAAGCCACAGAAAGGAAAATTTAGTGTGTAAATTAAAGAAGTCAATATATGGATCAAAACAGCTTCCCGACAATGGTATCTTAAGTTCAATGATACCATTACATCATATGGTTTTTTGAGAGAACACAGCTTGATCGGTGTATCTACATGAAAGTCGGTGGGAGCAAGTTTATAATATTAGTCCTATATGTTGATGATATTTTACTTGTCGCTAATGATGTTGGATTGTTATGTGATGTAAAGAAGTTTCTCTCTAAGAATTTTGAAATGAAATATTTAGGTGAGGCGTCCCTATGTGATAGAATAGAAATATTTCGTGACAGATCACAAGGAATGTTGGGATTATCTCGTAAATCCTATATCAATAAAATCTTAGAGAGATTTAGAATGGAAAGATGTTCATGGGGATAGTTCCAATACAAAAAGGGGACAAATTCAGTCAAATGCAATGTCCCCGAATGATTTGGAACGAAAAGAAATGAATTCAATTCCTTATGCTTGTGGTTGGGAGTTTGATGTATGCTCAAACTTGTACTCGACCGATATCGCTTTCGTTGCAGGAATGCTAGGTCGATATCAAAGTAATCCCGGTGATAGACCACGGAAGGTCGCAAAGAAAGTTCTTCTGACTTACAAGGCACCAAAGAACACATGCTCACGTATAGGAGGTCTAATCACCTTGAAGTAATAGGTTATTCGATTCAGATTATGCCGGGTGTGTTGATACAAGAAAGTCTACATTCGGTTATTTGTTCCTTTTAGCTGGAGGAGCGATATCATGGAGGAGTAGAAAGCAGTCTGTCATTGCTGCATCTACTATGGAAGCTGAATTTGTGGCATGTTTTGAGGCCACTGTTCATGGATTGTGGTTGCGGAACTTTATCTCGGGACTTGGAATTGTTGACAAGATAGCCAGCCGCCGAGAATTTATTGTGATAATTCTCGCATTGCCTTCTTCTCTAAGAACGACAAGTACTCTAAGCGGTGCTAAGCATATGGAATTAAAGTACTTAGTGTTAAAGAAAAAGTGCGGAAACATAGAGTGTCTATTGAGCATATTAGCACCAATCTTATGGTAGCGGATCCGTTAACTAAGGGGTTACCACCTAAGACATTTTTTGGTCATGTCGAAAGGATGGGCATTATTGACAAGTCCTTGTTAGCGTAATAGTAGTGTATGTGTATATATATACATAACAATTGCTCCTTATGTTATGACACTCTGAGCTCATTTATAATTGTGTTTCTGCTTGTATACATATTGCTTTGATGTAATAAGTCTTTCTTTAAGACTGTATGGTTGAGGCTGATGATTCACCTCATTAAGGATAATATTAAGTTGGATTGATCTTGTGATACATGGAAGGGATCATGTCAAATAAATGATGTGTGACCGCCATGATCCAAGTCGTTTAGCTTAATTAAAGATAAGCCTAATTGACATTATGATGGATTTAGCACATTGTGCACACTTAAAGTTGTGATTAAATCCTCAAGTCATCATATGGACCAAGTGGGAGAAATGTTGGAATTAATCCCATTAAGTGGCCCATATTAATGAATGTAGGTTTCAACTTTAATGCTCCTCTTTGATGGCTAAGAGGAGATAAAATGTGTTGAAACCGGGACTTAGTAAATGTCCCTCTTCCTCTACCTTAAATGAGAAAAGTGATAACTCCTCTCTTTAATATGAAAAGAAATAAACGTAAGAGAGATTAATATAAAAAGGAGGGTTGTGGAGTCTTCTACACCATCAAGAAGAATAGAAAAGAAAGGGTAAGGAGGAAGAGAATTCTCTACAAGAAGTTTCAAGAATAATTAACATGGATCAAGGTAAATATCTATACCAATTCTATGTAATTTCTGCAATTGTGAAAATCATGAGTTCTAAGATGTTTGGGCATTATAGAGAATTGATGAATTTCATGAAAAATGAAAATATGAAACTATAAAAGTTTAACACTAATAATATACAACCAAATAATAAATTGAGAGAGCGTAAAATCGTCATTTTTTGTTTTTGGAGACTAAGCAAAAGATCATGGTCACACACACTCACACATAATGAGTGGTTCTAAAGTAGTTAATTGAACATAGTTCTTATGGCCATTATCTAATTCACTTACCTTATTTATTTAGAAGAATCGAATCCCACGAAAAGATTGAATAGGAGAATAAAACCGGATGGGATCTTCTATTCCAGGATGGTGTTTCATCTCCTGTTCCACCGCACAGATGATTGCCACGTGTATAAATGCTACCATATTAAAATCCCACAATTTAGGCGTGATTTATGCTCCAAAATTAATATGGTAACATTTATACACGTGGCAATCCTCCGTGCGGTGGAATAGGAGATGAAACATTGTCCTGGAATAGAAGATCCCATCCGAATAAAACCGTGTGTGCACATGCGAAATAATAGGGTACGCAGTTCATTATTTATTCACTTACCTTATTTATTTAGAACAATCTGAGGAATAGATTTAGTAGGAGAAAAAAATAGGTACGTGTTTGCAGATGTGAAATATTAGGGCACTTAGTTTCATTATTAATATTTCACTTACCTTATTTCATTAAATGAATCTGTAGAAGTTTTCTTATTTATTTATGTCTGTTTCCTTAGTTAATCCGAGTCCTTGTACTATTGTACAACTTCTCCTAAATGACTTTAACATTTGGGTAGGGTTTTAATTATTGTTAACACAGAGTGTCTATATATATCCCAGACTCTTTATAAATCTCTCACGTTCTTCGCAATAAATTTTTTCTTTTCTATCAAGACATAGTATAAAGATATTTTTTCGATCATTCAGTGTAAAATTGTAGAAAACTGAAATGACGACTCTTGTGTAGCCTTCAGAAGGATATAATAAGGGGAAGCATGGTTTTGAAATGTGGCGCAGAATTTTCGAAGTGGACAAGAAATATGTTGTGATCAAGCCGATAGGCCAAGGATCATACGGTGTGGTATGTTCATGTATTAATAAGAAGACGAATGAGAAAGTGGCCATCAAGAAAATCATGGACGTTTTTTAAAATCGAGTTACTGCGTTAAGGACTCTACGGGAAATGACTCTGTTGAGATGCATTAAGCATGAAAACGTTGTTGAACTTGTTGACGTCAAATTTGGTCAACAAGGAATCAAATATAAAAATAGTGAATATAATAAATGGCTGTAAGTGCCTTTTTTGTTTATTAAATGCCCAAGGTAAAAGATGAGTCAAGCTTTTTAGCCATCTCTCTTTTTTCTCTCTTCAATCCTATTTATACTTATTACATTTGATAGTCTAGCAATCATTACATCTAAGCTATTAGTGGGACACTTGTCTCCTCCTTATTGTGCATGAGTTGATTAATGGACACTTGTCACTTTGAGTGGGACACTTGTCTCCTCCTTGTTGTGCATGAGTTGATTAATGGGACACTTGTCTTATTGAGTGGGACACGTGTCTCCTCCTTGTTGTGCATGAGTTGATGAGTTGGTCTTTTGGTAGGCCTTTTTCGGGTCTCCGGGCTCTCGGGAGACCCGGCTCTCGGGGTCTCGGTCGGCTCTTTTCCGGTCTCCGAGGTCTTTGGGCTCTCCGGGAGACCTGTGCTCTCGGGGTCTCCTGGTAGGCTCTTCGGTCTCCGAGGAGTCTTTGGGCTCTCCGGGAGACCCGGCTCGGGGTCTCCGGGTCGGCTTTTCCGTCTCCGAGGTCTCTCGGGCTCTCCGGGAGACCCGGACTCTCGGCACTCGTCGGCTCTTCTCGGGTCTCTGGGCTCTCCGGGAGACCCGGACGGCCTCTCGGCTCGTCGGCTCTTCGGTCTCCGGGCTCTCGGGAGACCCGGACTCTCGGGGTCTCCGGTCGGCTCTTCCGGGTCTCCGAGGTCTTTGGGCTCTTCGGGAGACCCGGCTCTCGGGTCTCCTGGTCGGCTTTTCCGGGTCTCCGGCTCTCCGGGTCTGGGGGCTCCGAGACCCGGATCTCGGGTCTCCTGGGTCGGCTCTCCCGGGTCTCCGTGCTCTCCGGGGTCTGGGCTCTCCCGGGAGACCGGACTCTCGGCCTCTCGGGTCGGCTCTTCCGTCTCCGAGGTCTTTGGGCTCTCCGAGAGACCCGGTGTACATAAAAAATTATCCTATTTTATTTGGGTATCACTGTGCCCCAAGTTCTCCAGCCGAGGAAGAGATATGTTAGTCGGGCCGAACTTTAAGAGTTGAGTGCATAAATGCCTTTTTTTTTTTTTTTTTTTTGTTAGGCCAAGCAAGGCCAAGATGAGATGTGCTCGGGCTAGCCAAGGTGAGCTCGAGCTAGGTCAAGATGAGATGATTTTTTTTTAGCGTTTAGTGTTAAGCCAAGCAAGGCCGAGATGAGATGTGCTCTGCCAGCCGATGTGAGCTCAAGCTAGGTCAAGATGAGATGAATTTTTTTGTAGCGTTGTGTTAGGCCAAGCAAGGCCGAGATGAGATGTGCTCGGCCAGGGCCGAGGTGAGCTCGGCCAGTCAAGATGAGATGAATTTTTTTTTTTGTAGCGTTTAGTGTTAGGCCAAGCAAGGCCGAGATGAGATGTGCTCTGGCCAGGCCGAGGTGAGCTCGATCAGGTCGAGATGAGATGAAATGAGATGCGATCGATTTAATGAGATGAACTCGGGCTAGGCCGAGATGCGCCGATCTAGGTCGAGATGAGATGAAATGAGATGCGATGAGATGCAATGAGATGAACTTGGGCCAGCCGAGATGCGCCGAAGCTTCGTGCGTAACCAAGTCTTTGTTTTGTGCTCGGTGCGTAACCAAGTCTTTGTTTTGTGCTCGTGCGTGACCAAGTCTTTGTTTTTGTGCTTGGTGCGTAACCAAGTCTTTGTTTTGTGCTCGGCGTAACCAAGTCTTTGTTTTGTGCTCGGTGCGTAACCAAGTCTTTGTTTTGTGCTCGGTGCGTAACCAAGTCTTTGTTTTGTGCTTGGTGCGTGACCAAGTCTTTGTTTTTGTGCTTGGTGCGTAACCAAGTCTTTGTTTTGTGCTCGCCATGCGTAACCAAGTCTTTGTTTTGTGCTCGGTGCGTAACCAAGTCTTTGTTTTGTGCTTGCGGTGCTTGGCGCGTGACCGAGGCGATTTTTTGCGGCGCTCGGCGTATGGCCGAGGCGATTTTTGCGGCGCCCGACCGATTTTTACGGCGCTCGATGCTAGGCCGAGGCGATACTGAGATGAAATGAGCACAATGTCCTTCCTCATTATGTGATGGCCCCCGGGCTATGGATTGACAGAAAATTGTACATTTACGAGTAGAATTGACCCGCAAAACGCCGATAGATCGTTTGGACGATAATTTTGGGAAGCATTGGCAAGACTTTCTTAGAAATCATAGGGGCTCAAGCCACGCTGCTTTCAATTGAAGTGAGAAACTATAACATATTTCCAAAATCATAAAAGAATCAATCAAGCCTCCGTTTGTGCTGCCATGTAGAAAAGATATTTCTTTTTCCTCCTTTTTTTTAATAGGTAGGAGGCCCTCCTTCTAGCGCCAATTTGTTGACGTCAAATTTGGTCAACAAGGAATCAAATATAAAAATAGTGAATATAATAAATGGCTGTAAGTGCCTTTTTTGTTTATTAAATGGCCAAGGTAAAGTACAGAGCTGTTTTTTTAGCCATCTCTCCTTTTTTTTCTCTCTTCAATCCTATTTATACTTATTACATTTGATAGCCTAGCAATCATTACATCTAAGCTATTAGTGGGACACTTGTCTCCTCCTTATTGTGCATGAGTTGATTAATGGACACTTGTCACTTTGAGTGGGACACTTGTCTCCTCCTTGTTTTGCATGAGTTTATTAATGGGACACTTGTCTTATTGAGTGGGACACGTGTCTCCTCCTTGTTGTGCATGAGTTGATGAGCTGGTCTTTTGGTAGGCCTTTTCTGTCTCGGGCTCTCCGAGACCCGGCTCGGGGTCTCCGGTCGGCTCTTCTCGGGTCTCCGAGGTCTTTGGGCTCTCCGGAGACCCGGGCTCCGGGTCTCCGGTCGGCTCTTCTGGTCTCCGAGGTCTCGGGCTCTCCGGAGACCCTGACTCGGCACTCACAGTCGGCTCTCTCTCGGTCTCGGGCTCTCCCGGAGACCGGACTCTCGAGCTCTCTCGGTCGGCTCTTTCGGTCTCCGGGCTCTCCGGAGACCCGGACTCGGGGTCTCCTGGTCGGCTTCTTCGGGTCTCCGAGGTCTTTGGGCTCTTCGGGAGACCCGGCTCTCGGGTCTCCGGTCGGCTTTTCTCGTCTCCGGCTCTCCGGGTCTCTGGCTCTCGGGAGACCCGGCTCTCGGGGTCTCCGGTCTGGGCTCTTCTCGGGTCTCCGTGCTCTCCGGGTCTCTGGGCTCTCCGGGAGACCGGACTCTCGGGGCTCTCTGGTCGGCTCTTCCGGGTCTCCGAGGTCTTTGGGCTCTCCAGGGAGACCCTGTACATAAAAATTATCCTATTTTATTTGGGTATCAAGTAACTCAAGGAAGTTATGATGCCCAACTATTGGAGAGGTTTTAAGGAAGTTTATATGGTGTATGAGTTGATGGATACCGATCTTCATCGATTAATTAGATCTCCACAACCTCTCGTCCAACGATCATTGTCGATTCTTTATTTTCCGTGTATTAAATACTTTCTTCTGTTTTCATGTTTCGCTTTTAGTTTTTTCGATAACTGCGAATTTTAATTAAAAGATATGATAGAGAATTTTAATGTTTTATTTATCTCAGTATGTACCCTTCATGCATAATATATTCTCAATTGTTATTAATCATGAATAAAAAGATTAATTAAACGAGTAATATATATATCATGATAGAGAATGAATCGTTTTTCCTTTTTCAGTATATTTATTTGTAAGTGTTCGAGAATGTGATTTTGGGATTCGGTACCCTATTTACACCAAAAGGGGAAACCAACCAAGTCATACGAAAAATGACGGATGAGGAAAAGCTCATTGCTCTAATCAAAGGAAAATCCATCAAAAATTAAAAAAGATGGATATTGAAAAGATTAATCTTAAAGATCTACATGACTGCGCGTAATCCTTCGGGATTAGGTATTGTAGATTTAAAGATGAACGCAGTGAGAATCGCCTTTGGTTACCTATGACCCACAAGGTAGACCAATTCCTCCACCACCGCCACCGATTAATCCTAACGTCGAAGAAAGTACGGGTTCACATCATGGAGCTCGGGGCGACGAGAGGATGCCACACGCTGGGGATTTCACGACCGGGAGTGATCCACTTTCAGAACAGGAGGTCGAAATCCTCTTCGGGAACTGCATAACCTAGGAAGGCCGAATATTTATCGACGCCTTATAGAAGATCGCACTCGACCCAATACATCCGTATGGGTTGATGTTAAATCTGGACATCCGCATTTTAAAAAAGAGAAGTTCTCATTGATGAATGGGCTTCACTATGAGAATTTCAAAGCAGAACCCTCGATCTTACAAAGGATTCATTCATTTTACTCCTTGAAATGAGTCTTGAAGGATCGGTAAAGATTACCTGGGATATGACCGATGCTAGTACGAAAAGTTCGGTCACATTAGGGGAATCACTTAAAGGAATTGTCGATGGTATGGCAAAACTATTCAAAATCCAATTCATCGGCACGGGTTATTTCGAGGATTAGAGGATGAAAAAGAAAGAAATATAAACAAGCCCTCTATAGCCTTGAGTTAATGGATATTTGTCATATTGACGAATATATCAAGTTGTTCACCGAATACGGTGGAAATCAAGATTGAAGAAAAAGAAATCGCATGCCTATTCTTTGCCAAGATCCCGAGTCCCCGGAGAGAAATGCTTATCGGGAATACAAGGGTGAAGTCAAGTAGAAAGCGTGGGCTTAAAAATGTCTTTCCTAAAGGCCAAGTTATCCGAATGGTGCTATCAGCAGCTCTGCACAGAATTACAAGAGATTAAGAGGAATTAACAAATCGGTTCCTCTATGTTGCGTGTATAATGATATCCCAACGGTTGTGGGAGGTCAACCAAGCGCAAGCACACGAAGAAAAAGGAGAGAAGTCATCCATACCGCCGAGGAAGCAACAACAAAAGAAGCAGGACTTCATGGAGACCTGAAGGTTCTCGTCAAAACAAAAAGCCCGGTTATAAATCAGACAAAGACCAAACACCAAGCAGAGAGTAGAGCCTCATCATCGAGGTTCTAATCAAGCAAGTACCAAACATAAATCCAGGAGAAGAACTCGGGCGTGCTCACACTAGAGCTAATAAAAGTTTCAAAGATCGTAATTGTTGGACATGCGAGCAAAGAGGGCATATCTCAACGGATTGCCCGGCATAATCAAAAAAACGAGGAGTTCGAGGCCACACCGTAAATCAAGAAGTCGTCTATTATCGTGGATTTAATACTGGTGTATCAATTTGAGGATATTCCCTCGGATGAAAGCATCTATGAAGAAGAGATCTATTCTGATGATGGAAGTGACTCTAGCTCGTAATCGAGTGAAGAAGAAATTCTTGAAGAGACAAATCGGGGAGGATATGTCAGATTCCTCTCTCACGCGACGGTTTCTCATAAAACTCTTACGAGAATCATGAAGGAAGATCCAAAGCTTCAAGTCTATGATGGATTTACAATTGGAGCTATGGAAAAAGCATTGGATAAAATTGGGTTTCAGAACGAAAAAACACCAAATTATCCACAGGGTAACAACCGGAGAATTTGCTATTCGATGGAGTTTACCAAGAATCGATCGAGATGCGTTGGTCCCTATTAGAGAAATACAAGAGATCAAAAGCAAAGTTAAAAGAGAAGTTGCAAATACACTCTCATGGATTCATATCGGAGCCATAAGAGTAATTATTAAAGCAACATTCAAGAAGGAATAGATTCGCCTCTTAATCTTCATTGTCTTTGACAAGCGAATCTCGCATCTCAAGGATTCATGTCTTGGAGCGATTTGAAATTTGTATGCGGGGAAATTGGCATTTAATGTCTATCCTAGAATTGCATACAATTTGGGAGATCGAGACTTCAAGAGAGTCCTAACCCTTCATCAAGATTTCAAAAGAGTCGATTTGATGAAAGAAGGAAATGTGCCTTACTCGATCACATACAAGATTTCCTATGCTCTCTCGAATACCCATTATTCAAGTATTCTTGAGAAAGGAATTTATTGAAGTCCCAAGAATCTTTGAGGACTTTGGTCGGGTGGTGTTACTGTAAATCATTGAATCTCCAACTATTAAGGAGATTGATATGATAATTCAAGATCAACTAGTCTTCAACAAAAGTCGGAGTCTCGAGTTGAGCCTAGAAGGATGTCTTTCCAAACAAGATAGAATGGTGAGTAGCGGCCGTTGGGAAGAAAGGAGACCAAGTACGATTCAGCGCATCCCGATGTTTTTAAAATATGAGAGAGCTGAAATGTCCGAAGAAGGATGGCGAGAGGTTGAAGTAATATTCGACATCACTCAAAAGGATAACATTTTTCCTTGTGATGTTCTATATTAACTCCAACAACCAATCGTTGGAAGATATCAAGGAAGCCTGAAGATAGGAGAAATTGAGCTTACTATCACAGGAGTTGCAGGAAAGATCCCAGAACAATTAATACTGGGAATTGAATTTCTTGAGGAGCATAAACCTGGGAAAGATTACAAGACGGAATGGAGTTCACGATGACTAATAAAAGATACGAATCGGATGACCACTAGTCCATTCTCCATATACATTTCTATTGGAATGTTATATGTCAATACAAGGCCGAGTATTTCGCGCCTATATTGATTCAGTAGGAATATGTACTTGCAAAGCCGGATGTTTTTCCTAAAGAAATTGGAGAAGATTTACCAGCTATTGCAGGAAGAGATTTCTCTAAAAGGATACTTATCCTTAATGGGGAATTAAATAAGCGAAATAATGATCGGAGGAGCGGGCGACTTACCCCATGGTACAAAGTAAAAACGCCACCAATCTATTTCCATGATACAGTGCGAGATATTTTGCTAGGAAACAATTTCCTACAAACATTCAAGCGATTCACACAAGAGAACGAGACGAGAAGACTTATTTTCACAACCTTATGTGATCATAAGATTATTGTCCGAAGACGTCCGAGATCTGCGGGAAGCATTTTACGAAAAATGCCCATTAATTTTCGCAGCAAGCATGGTGATGAAGCCAAACCGCAATCCAAAAATGGCGGATCGAAGGAAATTTGGTGAAGCTTTATTATCCTATAGACAATTTGGTTCCATCCGTAGGATCATAAGATATGGGATAATAACTTGTATTCATTCAGAGTACAAGGAGAAGAACGAGTCACCAGAAGCCATTGCGAGAATTATGGATGAGTCTAATGGAGAATCCACAGAGTGATGTAACCATAGAGGAACAAATATCACTCGAGAATATCAAGAAGAAGATCCAAAGGAATTACAATGAAGATCCTTTGGCTTGGCGGGATAAGAACGAGCTTAAAGCTTCCTTAAAGGTTAAACCTGGAAAGGAGTACGAGTTCGTAAGATTCAAACCAATCCTTATGAACCAGGAAGATCGTGAGGATATGCAAAAGATACTTAAGGAACATCTTGACCTTAAGTTAATTTCACCAGGAGTTTCTCCATACAACAGTCCAGGATTCTTAGTCAGAAACCATGGAGAAATCAAAAGAGGAAAGCCAAGACTTGTTATTAATTACAAAGGGATTAATAACATTTTGGAGTTCGACGGATATTATATCCCAAGCAAAGAACATCTGGTTAACTGTATCAAAGGTGCCAAGATATTCTCAAAGTTCGATTGCAAGTCTGGATTCTACCATATTAAGATGGAGGAAGAAAGTAAGAAGTTTACAGCTTTCTCTACACCACAGGGACACTATATTTGGAACGTGATGCCTATGGGATTGGCTAATGCACCCCAGATATATCAAAGAAAGATGGATAATCTTTTCAAAGATTATTTCAGTTTCATGTTCGTGTATATCGACGACATTCTAATCGCATCAAAGAACATGAAGGAGCATCTCAAACATTTGGAAATATTTTCAGATGTTTGTCACAAAGAAGGATTAGTGCTTTCGGAAAAGAAGGCGTGTAATCGCAACAAGATGATTGAATTCCTCGGAATTGAAATCGATGAATCTGGAATTATTCTGAGAATCATATTGTGGAAAAGATACAGGATTTCGGATACACTAAAAGACAAGAAGCGCTTCGAGTTTTTCGGGAGTTGTTAATTTTTTGGAATGTTTATTAACAATCTAGCATACTACGAGGAAGGTGTTTAGCCCATTACTTAAAAAAAGAAGAGATTCAAATGGGAAGATGAACATCAAGAAGGAATTAAGCAACTTAAAGAAGTTTGTAAAAAGCTTCCAAAACTTGCGATTCCCCAAGACGAGGATGAACGGTTCTTTACACGGATGCCGTGATGATTGGGGCGTAGATTCTTACTAAGGTCACACCAAATGAAGAAGTGCCATGCGCAGATATTGCGGCCGGTTTATTCACACCCGATGAAGCAAACAGATGGCATATCAACGAGAAAGAATTCTTTGCGAATTAAAGGCTTTTAAAAAATGGCGTTATTTTTCTTGGCTAAGAAGTTTACTTTAAAAATTGATAATTCAAGTGTCAAGGTGCTTTTTCGAAAAATAAAATTGAATCAAAACCGAGAAAAGGCTCGATTTTAGATGGCAAGTGAATGTCAATATTATGATTATGATATTGTCATTATAAAATCTCATGAAAATATTCTTGCAGATTTCTTGACACGAGATGGAAGGACGCGTTGTCGAAGTCGAAGTCCTTAAACGAGTAAAACATCTCGGGAAAACCTGGAGAGTCTAGAACGAGATTTTGGGACGCTATGTCTCAATGCGAAGTTTGCTAGACGACTTCAACAGCCGACAGAAATCCGTTTCTAGTCAAATACGAGCATGCCGGTTCGCTCAAGGACAATTGTTCTTAGATCGCAGGGCCTCTCTTCCAGCCGCATCTCCTACGGTGCAAAAAAGGGCCGAGAGAGTACGGGGCTCTAACCCGGAGGTTATGGATTCAAGTATCATAATCACAAGTGTTGCGGGTGATGCATCCCCCGAGGTGTACAAACCGTAACGAATGTTGAAGCTCCGGTGTCACAACCCAAGTCTTCAAGTCAACCCAAAGACTGCGGGGTAAAAGAGGGAGAGTTGAATCTTAGGCCACGACAGGCAAATCTAAGGTTTAAATCGACGAAATTAAGATTTCTCCTATGCAAGTATATCGAGGCAATGGGAGAAACTAGTTACAAGACAAGTTATTAACCCAGAGAAAACAATGGTTGATATCTCAGGCAAGTATCCCGAGTTTGGATGAAACCAGGAAGTCATCCAAATGAAGTACAGAATGGTATACTTTTGGAGCTTTAGCTTCAATCTATACCGTGTCACCAGGATTCAGAAATCTCAAAATTACCGAAATGGATTGGGAAGCGATTTACGAGACCTGGGCCAATAATCCACACTTGGCCGAGGAGATATTTTGGAATTGTATTTTATCGGTCAGCTCCCGAACAGCGAAGAAAGTGCTTTAATGTAGCTTTTTATTTCATCAAGCTAAGAAGACCGGATGGAAATGCTTTAAAATATATTAAGGCGGCTTCAGGAAGAAGGACCAAAGTGTTAGTAGGAGCATTTTTCAAGACGAAGCTTCTACGTGACGAGCATGGGGTCTTTGGGTTTGTCTAATCAAATGGACAAAGTCAAATATCCATTCAAGTTCTTCCGGTCGGTGAATGGATCTTTCCTTTTGAATTCGATGACTAGATCAACCACGGGGTTTTGCGAAGAACTCTTCGAGACCAAAAGAAGAATTCTCTCGGGAAAACAAGATTCCAAGCAAAGAAACTTACCGAAAAGTCAGAACATGGCACATGTTGGCCGTTGGGTCAACCGGATCCATCAAGCATGCCCGAACAAAAGGAACACGAGTTTGGGAAAGGATTCCACCCAAACCCGACCGACAAGATCATGCGCATTTGGAAAGGATAAAGGCCCGACTCACAAGACGCAGCGTTATCCTCGGGGACCACGTAAACCAAATTTTTAAAAGATTCCCCGACAAACATCACATGGGCCGAGTCACGCGGAGAAAAAGAAAACCAATTTGGCGAGGTAATAATGTGGGATATGACGAAGCGATGACGTCATATATATCGCCAAGATTTGAAGTCCGCCTTTGAAGTCCTGGACTTACCTCTATAAAATGCAGGATTTGAAGGAAAGCCGAGGACATCGAACATTTCCTTAGTTTTCTTACAATAAAACTGAGTGAAAATTTGTAATAAGTTTGAGTGTTTAGTTTTTAAATTTATGTATTTTCGAGTGCAAGCCTCAATAATGAGAGGCTAAACAAGTTTTCTCCTCCCAAAAGGAGATTACTAATGTAATAAATTTTTCTTTAAGTTCTTAATAAAATAAAGGCTTTTGTTCAACATGTGTTCATAGTGTTTTATTGATCTATCCCTTTGAAGAAATATTTTTACGCCTGGAGTAGGAAACGAACCAAGGTCAGGTCTTTGGCAGTCTTTGAAAGGGTCGGATAACTTGCAGATCATCTTCCCTGAGGGTGAGGTTGAACAGTGAGGAGTTGTTTGTCAAACGATCTGGGGGCAGTAATTTTCCGACTGGTGGCGTTGCGAACCACTTAACCCGACAGTGTTTCGATCAAAAGAGGTATGAATTTTAAGAGATCTATTAATTTTACTAAGCATGTCATTCGATAGGTCGTAATGGACTATTTCCATTATTGTAGCGTAAGTAAAGTATGGGGTCTTTGGAAGAGATTATTCATAAAACATTAGGATCGAAATTGAAAGGTTGTTCTAAGAAGGAAACCGCTATAACAAGTTAAACTGTTAGAGTTAACGGAGAGTTAACGGAAAGGTACCAAATATGATTAATTTTGTGAACATTAGGTACCAATCTTGATTAGGTTGAAAACAGGGGTATCAAAAGTGAAATTAGGGTATAGATTGGGTATGAAAAATGAAATTATCCCTTATTTTAATCATAATGATTGGTAACATAAACATTACTTTATTCCCTTCAATAAGTGTTTTTTTGTGTATAAATTCCACATCCAACACCACCAAAGAACCTCTTCTTTTCTTCTCCCACTTAATTCATCCTTGCATAGTTTTTTTTGCTCTGCCTCTCCGAAATATTCAGTTTTCTTGATTTCTAATTTGCTCATTATATATACTCTGTCCAAATTTTGCCTTGTATGATTTTCTGTTTCATCCTAATCCCAATAAATCCCTGATAAACAATTTTCATGTGAAATAATTCATGACTAGCTAGAATTTTGGACCCGTAATGTCGCCTGTTCTCAGTGAAATCCTCCTTTCTGGAATTACAGTTAATTCAACTTTTCGTCACGGCTCACACCTTGTTCAATCCTTCTCTGTTGTTTTCCTCTATTGGTTTTATGTTTTCTCATGAACAAAATTTTCAATCATTAATTAATTAGTCCATTTTTAATCTAATCTACATAAATATATTATAACTAATTACAATATAACATGGCCTCTCCTAGTGTAACTCCATCAGGATCAAGCTCTCTCCACACTTCTGAAGAACATTCGCCGCATAATCTGATCGACTCACGAAAACGAAAACGAATGATTTCGAATCGCGAATCAGCACGAAGATCTCGGATGAGGAAGCAGAAGCACATGGATGATCTGACGGCTCAGGTGACTAATCTAAGGGCTGAGAATAATCACATTCTAACCAACATAAATCTTGCCACTCATCTATATTTGAATATGGAGTCTGAGAATTCAGTTCTCAGGGCTCAGATTTCTGAATTGAACAACAGGCTCCAGGCTTTGAATGATATTATCAACTGTTTGAGCTTAAAGGACAATATTGCCCCTGGATTTGAGATTGAGGGTTATGGTGATTATTATGATCAGATGATGATGGGTGGGGTTGATGATGATATTTTGACTTCTTGGAGTTTGGTCCATGTTAATCAGCCAATCATGGCTTCTTCTGATGTTTTCATGTATTGATATATATATATATATCCAGCTTCATTCATGGCCAAGGGCTTTTATTCAATATTGGTTGTTGTTACATATAATTATATGCTAAGAGCTTGGCCTTATAATGTAATGTTATGTTCTGTTTCAAATAAGTAAAACTGTAATTCTTGAAGAGAATGTATGATATAGTTTAGTCAAATCTTGGCTGGTTGTGACATCATTTGTTTCAAGCGATGTAAGTTCACGATGTTGTATCCAATTATATCGTTGTGTATTATATGATTTGATAACTACGTACTAATTTCGTGCTAGTCTTTATGTGAAGCCCATGATTTGGTTTTTGATGCAACCAGTACGAGAAAACAATTTTTGATTGTTCATTGGTCTTGTGATGGAATATGGAGTAGAATAAGAAAATAAAATAAAAAAAAAATTGAATCTCCAATTGATTCATTAGTATGGTTGCAATAGAAGTCCGTTTATAAATACTGATAACTCTAGGATAAAATATGTTATTAGTGATGGTAAACCATCAATATGACAAAAGTAATAAATTAAAGTGTTGATCAAGCCAGTTATTCTTTAGTTGTAACTAAAATGGTCGTAGTTGTCACCATGTACTATATTTGTGAAAATAAAGCTTCCCACTTTTCCAAAACAAGACAATGCCTTTTCTCAAGTCCAATGGGTCTGTAGCAATTTGCATGCCAATAAAGAAGTCAGTATGTGTTCTTTTTCTTTCTATGATATAAATATATCTTTAATGTGCTATGTGGGCTTCCGCCAGTAGAATTTGTACACGTGTACAAGAATGACCTAACTAAGGTATAATATCTGTATGGTGGGTGTGTATTGGTGGAGTAGTCTAGTAGTATTTTTTGTTAATCTGATGAGGGCAGCAGTGGCTTTTGGAGCTGCTGAAAAATTGAAGGGTGACATCAAGATTTGAATTATTGGGGATGGATGAATTGACAAGCTATTTATTATGATTATTATAAGACAAAACAAAACCTACAAACTCACTCATATAATATACAATTATGCAATTCTTGTTGATTGTGGTTTTTGGAAATGTCTTTAGCACCTATGATGATATATAATAGTATAATACTACAACAAAAATAAGTGTCCATTATGGGTTCTTGGATGGGTTGAGTATACACACTTGATTCATTTAAGATCATTACTGGATAGAAGAATATAATTTAAAATTGAATTATTGGATACAAGGGTTTATAATTTAATTATTTAATAATTCAATGATGGATAATGGATTGAGCGAGTTGATCTGCTATAGGAAGTTTATTAAATTTTTCTTAGCTAGTATAAGTTCATCTTATATTCATATTTAACATATGTACATATGCATAATTGAAAAAAAAAAATCCGTTTTTCTTATAAAGTTGAAACAACTCTATTGTATTACAGTAAATACATAATATTCTATTTTAATAATTGAGAACCTAAAAACTATATCAAGATTTTTTAGAAGTATGGATTGAATATCACACAATTGAATAATTATTAAATGATTATCTCTAAGTTGTATCATAATTATTACTTGACTAATACACTAATTAATACATATTATTATAAAATTAATTCTGAAAGTATCAAAATAAGTTGTACTCTTTCTCTCGAGTTTTTGCATTCTTACTTATTTTGCTCATTATCAACAAATCTTTATATTATTCGTCTAGTAACTCTTGGCCAATTTTAATCATATTTTTTATTAAAAAGTTCTGTAATACAATTAAACTACCTACCACTAAAAATATCAATTATATAATAATGCATGTATATCCCTCCTTCACTCGGAATCGAACTTTAAGTCTTCTGACCAACTATTTTGATTTCTGGCTTTAATGCAATCGATTTTTCAAATTTTCGTAGTTTTCATTTCATTTTATATTTATAGTCATAAAAGAATTAATAAATCCATGATATTATTGACTAAAAGACAACCAAATGACAATAATTTGTTGATAATAATATTATTATTGTTACGGTGAAGTTGTAATGTATGAGAATAAATAAATTGTTAGCAAATTAATGCACCTGGAGGCTGGTGTTAACAACGTTGATGATATCATGTCAGAGAATTAAAATAATTTTATTAATATATTTTTTCAATATTGTCATGATTTTTTTGACTAATTCTCTTCCGTAGGTAGATCTTTGAGGAAATGACAAAAATTATTGTGACAATGAATGAACTTTATTATTTTCTTGAATATTTCATCTGTGCGTAAACCCTTTATTCGTTATTATTTTACTAGTAAATATTCGATATTTTTAATTATGCAAAATACTTGACATTTCAAAAAAAAGAATCTATAGTTATATATTAATTATTCTAATTAAGTAATCTTAAGGAAACAACTTAAGAAGTAAGATTTCAAACTTCTGCACCAAACATAATAAAAAAAAGGATGGGGGAATTAATATACCTTTGTCAGTACCCCACTCAAGAGATTAATAATTTTAATATATTAAAATTGAAATAAATAAATTATATATTCTTTAATTGATTGCTTAGCTCATTGCTACAGTCATTTCATGCACTTGCAGAACCAGATTAATTATTATAATATGTCAAACTAAATTAACCCATTGTCTGTTGACGTCAACAATTTCTTGAAAATATTTTTCTTCTTCAAATTAAAGTGAAGGCTGCCCATTTTGGTCACAGACTCACAGTACATGTGCAATTTAATAACTTTAATAATAAG
Source organism: Rehmannia glutinosa (assembly GCA_016081115.2). NCBI lineage: Eukaryota > Viridiplantae > Streptophyta > Magnoliopsida > Lamiales > Orobanchaceae > Rehmannia > Rehmannia glutinosa. The sequence continues at coordinate 32,952,733 of CM071932.1, read as the reverse complement.
CCTGACCTAAAATTGTGAGATTTGGAGTTCAAATTTATTTGAATAAAATGTGTGGGCGTTCTATTTTATAATAATATTTCGTTAATTCACTACAAGAAAAATTCGGTTTACCTACGAAAAAAGAGGTAAGTATTAAGAAAATTGTAGAGTGTAGGTAAAATCATTGTATGTAAACTATTTACCTACAAAATCTTAAATTGTTGATAAATACATACAGAAAATCTATCGCTAAATTGAAAAGTTGCCGGTAATATGTCGGTAATTTGTCTGTATAATTTGGAAAAAAATAATATTTTTTTATTTTGTAGCTATTATATCAGAATCGTAAAATTTAGTGACAAAATCATTTCTTTTCGTTTCGGTAACATTTGTCGGTAAATTGGAATTTTCTTGTCGATTACTAATCATGGTATCTATACACGAATAAATGTTCGATTAGTTGCAATCTTTATATATATATTGTAGGTCCCAAGGGGTGTAAGTGTAAGGTTTAGAAGGGGGGTTGAATAAACCTTACCAAATTTTTGATTTAGTCCTTTTAAATCTACAGAGTTGATTCAACACGGTTTGTGTCCTTGATGGAATCGAATTAGTCACTCAACAGAGTTAATCTCTCAGCAGACTCAACTGAGCTGTTGATTGATGAAGTAACTTCAATTTGTTGGCTATAATTTGACTCAACTGTGGTTTTATTTCAGCGGGAAGACTTAACACCCTTATGTTTGATTAAGCAAGATTTTAGAGCTTGATTTAGTACTTATAAATTATCAAATGGATAGCAAATTTATCACAGATATAAGCGAGTTAGAAGTGCGAGTAAATTTAAATACCGAAATGTAAATGACACAAAGAAAGTTTTTATAGAGGTTCGAAGATGGGGTAATTCTTCTACTCCTCTCTTCTCCAACTCCTGGAGGAATCCACTAAGTAATGATCGGTTTACAGAGTGGTAATGAGTCCAGATACAAGTCTTGATCACAAGCCGACTTGATCCTTAGGGACTCGATGCTGGAGACGCCTTGATCACTCAAAGTCTGTTTGGTTTCTCGCACGACTCGGCTTCTTCTTCACAGGGCATTTTTGCCTTTGCTACTACTGACTCACTTGCTCAAGCTCTTTGGATTTGATCACGAAGCCCTCCAAAAGCTTAAGACTTGGTTCACGCCTTGAACCTTTCTACAATCCTTCCGGGAATGTAGACCCCTTGTTTTAAGTATCTTCCTCTTCAACTGGTTGAAGTTCTCTTTCCTTCACAGGTGAGTGTTGGATTGATGTACTTCTAAATGTAGCTTGAGGATTGAGAATGTTTTGAGTTTTCTAATAAGCTTGTATATCTCAAGTGCGTGTCATTCATGCATCCTCTTTCTCAAACAAACTCCTCGGCCTTTTATAGTGAACTTTCAAAAATTTGCCCGTTGAAGAGATAGCTTATTTTTGAAAGTCACTTTGCGATCGTTGGCTTGCGTTCTTGGAATTACCATTTCCTCGTATGAATTGTTCTTTCACCTTTTCGAGTTCGACATGGTGTAGTGCTTCCCATTGGTTCATTCCATTTGCACGCTCGGGACCGAGCACTCGAGAAAGGTGGTATGGAGATATTACTTGTTTAAGTAAATCTCTTGATTTCTCGCGGCAATTCTTTTTTGATTATCTCGACTTGATCGCATTTCCTTGCTTTCCCCAGGTGACTTAGAGTCGAGCCTTCCAATCATTGGATGACTCTTCCGTCACTTCAACTTGAGACTTGGCTTTTCTTGAGTTGACTTGGCTAGTGCTCCACTCAGTGCATCTCACCGCTTCTACAATAGAGTTCTGTCTCTACTCTTCTTGCCATACTCATTTGTCTCGCAATGAGTCTTCCTTCAGTCTTGATTTGTCTTCTTGCATGTTGGGCGTAGGCGACTTAACTCGGCTTGGCGGCTCTAATTGTTACAATACAATTTACAACAAGAATTGGGGAGCCAACTTTCTTCGTTCTAAGTTTTACATGGCATTCATCAAAATCTAAACAATAAAATTCCTAACAATTTCCCCCTTTTTGATGATGCCAAAACTTAAATCATACAAAGATGCAAATAACAAAGATACATACAGGATAGTGTATTGACATAGAATGTATGCGTGAGAATCAATCTTTTTATTGATCATATCATTCTTGTACTTAACCAATGTTTACAAGGTGTATCGAGTATATAATTGTCTTCACAAAAAATAGAAATTTTATAGCTTTATTACGGAAGACTTACATTGTATGTATTTACATATAAAATACACGAAGGGTTGGACAAACAACACTTCATCTCCTTCATTTGTCTCCTTCTTTCATCTTGTTCAAGATCTTCTTTCTCTTCTTCTCTCTTCTTCGTCGTCACCGCCTTCTTTTTCTTTTCATATGCCTTCCCGGGCAGCTTCATCTTTTCTTAATCTTTCTGTCTCTCCCGCCATAGCCGAGTTTGTCTCTTGTTTTCTTCTTCTATTCTTTGTGCATACTCGGCGTTGGTTTTGGCCACTTTCAAATTTGCCACTTGGTCAAGCCCGGTGATAGATCCCTCCTTTCTTTCCTGGATCTACGTATTCAATATTCTTGGCGAGGCTGGAGTCCAAGCTTCTTCCTCCTCCCGCCGCTTCTTCCTCTACCTGGGCGTATCAGACGGGGTCTTTCTTCTTTCCTTTGAGTGACGGCGGAGTGACCAAAGCAGAGCGATCGGAAGTCTCACGCTCTGCCTTTCTTCACATAATGTGAGACCCTTTTCCCAAGACAGTCCCAAGCTTGAGCCATGGACATATTTGCAAAGTATCCCTCGACTCGAGCGTTTTAAATTCATCGACCGATCGTGGCTCTGTCCCGACATACGAGATAGCATAGGTGTCTCGTCTCTTGGAATGCCTCCGTGTTCTTTCAAGATGTTCATCACCCTGGCATCCATTCTTCCTCCCACTTCCTTCATCCCCGCTTCAATTGATTTTCTCTTTTCACCCATAGATACGCAGAGTGTTGGAGTGGTAAAGCAGAGTCACCGGAGTTCGCCGCTTATAATGTCACCGTGTGAGGACCTTGTTGGGGTTTGTGCAATCATCGGTGTCACATCCGTTGGTCCTTCCCCTCAACATGTTTTCCTTTCTTCTATTTTAAGACTTCCTAAATTTGATTTTCCCGACTCAAATTTGCTCCTTTCTTTTCGGCTTGATTTTTCTTTGCTTTAAGGTATTCCTCTTCCCCCTTTTTGGCATCATCAAAGGATAGAGGAACCCCGAGGAACATCTTTGGCAAGCATGAAGTCGAGTCTTCGATGGTTGAGTTCTACTTCAAGTCTGCTGCGTTGTATGCGGCCGGGTTGGTCAGTAGCGTTGGATTCTCACGAAATCGCTTCATCTCGGCCATGAGAAGGTGAATTTTCTTGTCATGTGTTCTTCCAAACGCCGTAGATCATGTGTATGTTGCTCACGCAGCGATTTGATTTGTGAGTGTGAGCTTCATGCATATGCTCAATGTGTTCTCTCGGCTTTGTCTTGACATCGTATTTTCGACTCTCACACCACCAGCGACTTGTTGAACAATTGTCAAGTATCTCACTGTTCCACACGCATTGTTTCTTCTTTGTTGCCACCATTCCCTTATTCGAATTTGTTATGCCTCTTAAATCGGGCAAAAGGGTGGCATCTCGTTGTCCAATCGCATGTCCAAAGAGGCGATGCCTCTCCATCCTTTCAATCTCAAAAAAGTGCCTTGAACACTTCTCGAGCTTGGTGATTCTTACATTGCGAGTTGATGGCCATACAACATCAAGTCATAGTTATTTGTAATAGCGTGCTTGTTCTTTTTCGACTCTTCGTGGAGTTCGTATCTCCGGTGAGAAAGGGAAAGATTCTACAAAAGAGTCATCACCGCCAATACCGCCGGAATCTGTTCGATGATGAGCGGTGCGCGTGAAGTTCTTTTGGGAATCGATCTGTTGCGGCTTGAGGAGCGGAGCGGTGGTCTCGGTTGTTGGGTTTGGTTGTGAAGTAGACCCGCTTATTTGAGCCTCATTTGTCTTAACGACTTCGTTGGTCTCGGTGATTTTTCCATTTCATGAAGACTTGTCCTCGGCCTTATCGCAGCGTCATCGGATGATGATGAGATTTCTAGTGGTGGCTCGTCATCAAAGTTAAAAGTTTGACGAGTAGTCTTGGGATCAAACTTGCTCGTGCCTGGAACATCCGCGGTGAGTCTTTTGGATTTGTCATGGGGGTTGACTCTTTCTTCTTCTTCCGATCCCGATCCCGGAAAAAAGTGACATCGGGGTTGTCCCGGGAATCATGAAGTGCGCCCGATCTCCTTCTCGAGATGGGTCGATGATTGCGGGAGGGATGTTCTCTACTTGACCTTTTTACCCCGGAAGTCTCAACCTCCCGTGGGCCTTCATTTCCTCCGGCCGGTCTCTCTTGCTGCGAGGCTAGTCCTCCTTTCGACGATGTCGGTATGTCTTGGGGTCTTCTACGATGGCATCCATTGGAGTCTCAACCCCATGGATTGCACTTTCATCGCCTGTCGCCAGTGTTAACTCCCGGTACATTCCTTCCTTCCTTTGCCTCGACCGCATCGGCGTGTCATTAGCCTTCGAGCAGTTGGCACCTCGAGTGAGGGCAGTCTCAATCGCTATCGAGCTTCGTTGATGGCAACATTCTTCTTGCGTTTGAGTTTTCTCTATTTCGCCTCCTACATTCTTTGTGGAGTCATCTGCTGGCGTCCTCCGACCTTGCTGCGGTGGAGAGGAGTTTTCCCCTGGCGCACCACCGGAGTGACTTGGAATGGGGTCACTCGTCTCCAAGCTCATTTGTTTCGATTGATTGCTCGGCCGTAAAGGGGCGGTGGTAGCACACCTTCAATAGGGGTTGCTCGACCGGGGTTCCCACTATCCCGGTTTCATCGCCATTTCCTTATGCTTTCTTCAGAGTGAGTGGGGAAGTGGTAGAAGAACATCGGTGGCTATTTCTTCGAACCACTCCCATTGGATCTCCGGTTTGTGTTCGAAGGACTCTCTGGTCCCTCCATCGAGTCTTTGCTCGTGAAGGATTCTTGATTCATGCAATGCTTGCTGCATTTGCAACTCTTTCGTGGGCGTGGCATTCTCTCGTTCCTCGTCACTTTCGAGAGAAGACATCAAGAAGAGGATGTGTGTGTTCGTGATGCCGGAGATAGGCGGATGCTTGCCTTCTCACGTGCTTGGCTTCTTGACTTGCTTTTCTCTCTCCTTGTCCTTGTAGATCTGTGAGAATGTCTATGCGGTTGTCTTCATCCGCTGGGAGCACAGAGTTAATCCAAGGAAATTTAGCAGATTCCTCTTCTTCTTCTATGAACTCGGCCGTTGGAACTGTTCCCTTGACTTGCTCGACTTCCATTTTCTCCACTCACGCAGACGATTTTGGATGTCGGGTAAGGTGGAGAGAGGATCATTACATCACTATCTGCTTGGGCTGGTTTCTTGTGCTTGTGTGTGAGCTACTTTGTGTCTTCGGGTTGCCTCTGTGATCACCTTCAAAGAGACTTGTTTGTTTCATCAACTACATCCTGGAGACTCTACTTCTCCAGTAGTCTCCGGTATATGTGCTAGCTGAGTAATCGACTCATTTGGTTTCTCTGTTCGACCGCTTGATGAGTCTTCTTCGTCTCTGGTTTGTACCAGGGAATTTCAGTTCGGGCGGTGTCCTCCGAGTCTTGGGTGGTGGGGCGGTGCTTGTGTTTGTTTCGAGGAGCTGGCCGTCTAGGCTTGTCGGGTTCTTCTCCTTTTGACGATCGGAGAAGGTATTTGGGAGTCCTTCTCGATCGCTGCCGCAGGGCAGGAGACACGGCTGGCTGGGGCGGTGACTCTGCTGCAGGGGCGGGGAGCATGTTTGGTTTTCTTTCTTTGCAGGGGGCAGATCTTCTTTTGGCGCAGGGCGCTTTCTTCTTGGGTGGAGAGGAAGCAGTTTGTGTCTTGGTCGGTGATTCCCCCTCACCGGTGGTGTCGCTCTCTTGGCGTAAGCTCGCTTCTCGAGCAGCAGAGAGGTTAGCTCGAACATCCTCTTGTTAACATGGAAAGCCTTCCCATGTCTAAGAGGGACTCCTTTCACCTCCAATAGCCGGCCAATCACAGGCCATATCCTAGGATCCTCCAAATGTGCCATCTTCTTTGAAGGACTTGTTCCCACGTTCGGGCAGATCTGCTTTGTAGATAAACTCAGCCCAGTTTATCTTCTTTTCTTCGATGATTGCAGCCATCACAATCAGCTTTGCCTTTGTGATTGGTCAAAGCTGCCAAATTTGATGTCGATACATTTGGCAACTATGTCCAACAATTTGTGATAATCCTCCTTCAGCTGATCTCTCTTGTTTGTTGTGTATATAATTTTATCAAAGAAAGTCGGACTTGGCTATCTCTTTCCATCGTCACCCAAGTTGACATCGCCTTCCTTAATCTCGGTTGCTCCTTCACCGGGTAGTGAGCAATATTCACCAAATCCTTGGCGGTGATAGTCATTGCTTCCCGTGAACAGATGACTTGATTCCTTCATCGTGAATCTCGGCATTCACGTAGAATTGTCACGACCTCCTCCACATAGGTCATCGGATATTCCAGCGTTAGAAACGGTTTTAGTCCGTCGTTTCCGGCTTCTCAACGATTTTCTTCACCAGGGTGTCGTCGGACCGCTTCACCATTCCGTCAAATCCACCGCGTCGAAGGTGTGGATTTGCTTTCCTAACTTGGTAAAGTCATAAGTTGGTGCCATTTCTCAGAATTATTTCAAGGAAAAACTCGTAAATTGATTTGAAGGTTGATAGGGTTTCGAGAGTATTTGCCCTTGCCTTTTGAGAGAAAGAGATTGAACAGTTTTAGAAGTGAGAGAGAAACGGATGAAAATGGTTTAAATATGGTTTATGAAAGGGCGTGCGACGGTTTTGAATCGTGATCGAAATCAACGGCTTGGATTTCGCACGCCTATTGAGCATTTCACGTCTCGTATTTAATGCGGCAAAGATTTATATCCAATCATAAGCTTAGTGTGCGGCTTTATGTGCGTACACATCATCATTATGTCGACGTGTTCCTTAAAACATTCCCGCTTAGTTAAAACGATTGCGTTTTTTTTTGTCACTTTGCTCATAGGTTATTCAGCTTATCTCTTAGCCGATTTAACTCTACTTCTCACGATTCTCTTAGCGACTCGGCTATCACCGACTTCGGTGTAGTTTGTCTTTCCGTCTGGTGATTTTCTTTGATCGACATTTTGCTTTCAAAGCTCTTTTTCTCCCGTTTGTTCCATTTTTCTTCTTTTATTTGTCCGAGTGTCACTCACTCAATTAGCCCCAACTCATGCTTGAGTTCTTCAAATCTTGACTCACATAATGGTTTTGTGAAGATGTCACTAGTTGTTTATCGTTGAGATATACTCCAGGGTGATATCCTTCTTTTCAACGTGATCTCTTATGAAGTGATATCTGACATCAATATGCTTTGTTCTTGAGTGCAACACAGGATTTTGAGTGATTGCAATTGCACTTGTGTTATCACACATGATTGGAATTTCTTTTTCTTCAACTTCATAGTCTCTCATTCTTTGTCTCATCCATAGGATTTGGGCACAACAAATGTTTGCATAATGTATTGTATTCGCTCAATTTGTAGAGGTGGCTATTGAGTTTTTCTTGCTAAACCAGGAAATTAGTCTATTTCCTAGCATTTGACATGTGCCTGAAGTGCTCTTCCTGTCCACTCGCATCCAAAGATAAGTCGTAGTCCGAATAGCCAATTAGCTTGAATCCACCTTCCTTTCGATACCATAGGCCTACTTCGCTTCCTTTCAAGTATCTCAATATTTTCTTAGTTTTGTCATATGGCTCTCTTTTGAGCAGATTGAAATCTTGCACATACACCTACAACAAAGGTGATGTCCGGCCCGCTATTGTTGTGAGATAGAGCAATGATCCAATAAGTGCTCAGATATCTTGTTTGATCTACAAGCTTGCCATCCGCATCCATGTCCATTTTGATGATGTGTTCATTGGTATTTTTCTGAGAAGACTTCTCCTCCATACCAAATTTCTTCATTAAATCTCTCGGTGTATTTTGTTTGACTTATGAAGGTTCCATCCTTGGCTATTTCACTTGAAGTCCAAGGAAGAATGTCACTCTCCCATCATGCTCATTTCAAATTTACTTTGCATGAGGTTTGAGAATTTTTCACTGACTCTTTGTTAGTGGATCCAAAAATGATGTCATCCACATATATTTGAACAAGCAAGATACTCTTCTTGTCTTGAATTCGAAAAGTGTTCTATCTACTTTTCCTTTCGTGAATCCATTTTCGTTAGGAATTGTGACAGGTATCATACCATGCTCCGGGTGCCTGTTTCAATCCATACAGGCTTTCTTGAGTTTGTATACCTTGTCTCCAAGAGTCTTCTGCTCAAATCCCGGAGGTTGTTCAACATACACTTCTTCTTCCAATAAACCATTTAGGAATGCACTTTTTACATCCATCCGATATACAATGAAATTCTTGTGAGTGCATAGGCAAGAAACATCCTTATAGCTTCCAATCTTGCTACGAGGGCAAATGTTTCATCAAAATCTATCCCTTCTTCTTGGCAATATCCTTTGGCTACCAATCTTGCTTTGTTTCTTACCACGAGCCTTCCTCGTTCATTTTATTTCGAATACCCATTTGGTTCCAATGACATTTTGATGTATGGGTCTTTGCACTAATTCCCATACTTTATTTCTCTCAAATTGATTCAGCTCTTCTTGCATAGCTTGAATCCAATGTGTGTCATCCAATGCTTGTGACACATCTTTTGGCTCTTTTTGCGAGATGAAGCATGTGAACATTGCTTCTTGTTGGGTTGGATCTTGTCTTGACACCTTCTCTTATATCTCCAATGACAAGTTCTCGTGGATGGTCTCTCACCATCTTACATCAGGTTGGAGTGAGTTAGTGGATTGATCGACTTGCAATTTTGTGTTCGCGGGTCGCCTCTCTCGTAATCACTTAGTTGTAAATTTTCCACCGCTTTTGAGATTCACTATCTCATCTTCTTCTCAATTGATAATTCGGCTTTGACTTCAAAGATAGGGACTCTTCTCAGATGGTTGGATGATTCAAACTTATCGGTGACTCTTCAATGTCTTCTCCATTTACATTTGGCTCATCGAATACTACATGAATGGATTCTCACGTAACCATAGTTCTTTTGTTGAGTATTCTCAGTAGGCTTTGCTTTCAATTTTGAGTATCCTAAGAAGATACCTTCATCGCCTTTAGCATCAAAAGCCTTTAGGTTGTCTTTGCCATTGTTGTGAATGAAGCATTTACATCCAAATATTCTCAAATATGAAACATTTGGTTTTCTTCCAGTCCATTTCATAGGAGTCTTTGTCGGTTGTCTTTTATCATACATCTATTTTGGGTGTAGCAAGTGTTTGTGTTGATTGCTTGACCCAAAATCTTTTTAGTAACCCCGCTTGGGCTAACATGGTCTTCTTTGCTTCTTTAAGGGTTCTGTTCCTTCTTTCGCAACTCCATTCTCTTTGTGGAGTCCTTGCTGCTTGATAGTTCATGACCAATACCATTTTCAATACAACATCGAGTTATTATTCCATTTACAAACTCGGTTCTCTATCCGATCTTATTTTGATAATGGTTTGACTCTTCTCATTTTGAATCCTCTTCATCAATTTGTGGTAGTTTTTGTAGAGTTTCTTTCTTCTTGCACATGAATATTGTCCATGTATATCTTGAGTAGTCATCTACTACCACCAAGGTGTATTTCTTTCCACTTATGTCGGGTTTTGGTTCCATGGGCCAAATAGATCCATATGAAGCGATGCAATATTCTTGTTGAGGAAGGGCATGTCTTTTCTTTGAATGACGACTTGATTTGTTTTCCTTCTCGACATGCATCACATATACTCTCCTTCTTGTATACCGAGTCCGAAGTCCTTCCACAAGATGACTTCTTGCCCGACTTGTTAATTGTTTTGAAATTCGGGTGACTACTTTTTGTGCCACGCCCTAACTTGATTCATTTTGTGCTCCTTGCTAGAGAAGCAGTGCTAGGTGTTGCGGTTGACCAATCCACTACATACATATTTTTCTGTCTACATCCTTGCAAAGACCACTTCATTTGATTCAATATCTTTGATTTGGCAAATACCCATGTTGAATCCAACATTGTAGCCCTTGTCACGAGCGATCGATACTCGATAAGTTGAAGTTGAGTCCTTCAACATATGCAACATCGTGATTTCTAATCCATTCCTCTTGATGGATCCAATGCCTCTTATTTCACCAGGAGCTTCATTTCTCCAAATATGACTTTGGCTCCTTTGACTTCCTTGAATTTTGATGATTTCTTTTATTTCTGTCATATGTCCGGGAAATGACCACTATCCATGTACCAGGTTCCTTGGCACTCACTGTTCCTTGAACCCGCAATCAAGGAAATTAAGTTTTAGGTACCCATACTTGTCGGGTCCCGAGGGGGTTAGAGTTGTAAGATGATCCAACCAACCTATAGCCAAATGATTTGACTCTAGGGGTTGCCATCTATCGATTGCCATAATCATAATTAATCGACAAATTGCTTGGGATTCTAGGGTCATACAATTTGTCCTTTTTGTCTCGTATGTCTGCATATGTGTTTTAGCAATTGCCTTCCTTGGGTAATTGTGGTGTTTTTGAGTGTAGTGCCTAGGTGCATATGTGTCTTTGATGAAAGCTCTTATACTTTTGGAATGGCCTTTCTTTGAGTTCTGGCCTTTGCCATCAGGCTTATATTCCATAAGTCTATCGATAGTTCACATTATTCCAATCAGCTTGGCTTGGATATTTTCTACCATTCCCATCATATGTATTTCTTTTATGGATTTTTTAAGGGTTTTTGGTAGCTCTGCTTTCTTCTTTCTGAGTATTTTTTGTTTGGAGTTTCTTTGAGGACTCGGTGAATTTTTTTCTCAGTGTCCTTTCAAAGACACTCAATCGGGTCGCATTTTCCTTTTCCTTTGTAACCAAGACCAATTTGCTTAGTATTGTGCTTTGGATTGAAAGTGTGTGCACCATTTAGAGTTTTGGATTTTTCGGACTCTTCATGACTTGAAGATCCTTTTTCCAAAATTACTCTTGAGGTTTGACATGGCACGAGAGGAATTAAATCCTAAGCTGTCTTGTCTCCACATTCTCTTTGACTCATAATAAGATCATCCAATGATTTAGATGCCTTAGTGAATGAGGCAATAACATTCTTGAGGTCATTCTCCCTCTTTTCTATAGCGGCAATCTCTGCTACTAATTTAGCATTTTTCAGCCTTTAAACTTTCATTTTCAACGGTTATTTGACTTAGAGTACTCGGCTCCTTAGTCGGCTTTGAGTTTTGACTTTTAAGTAGGCTATTTTCCTCATTCAATAGTGTGTGTGAGGATTTAATGTGCTCAAAACTTTCATCATTTTGCTAATGAATCATAAAGATCGTAGGTGATGAAGTGTGTGTGTCACAGTCACTATCATTTGGTGTCCGAGCTTGTTGAGTTAGATTGTACCTCATCTTCTTGATCTTGTTCTTTGGCCATTAAGCGAGATCAAGGCTTCTTCGAGTCACTTGAGTAGTCGCCTTCTTTGCTCTCTTGACCAGTGTCTCTCTTGACATTTGTCTCAAAGATCTCTGCAGACCATCATTGCCTTTTTCTTTTCTTGTCTTCTTTCGAAAGAGAAGACCTTTCTTTCTTCTTCATTCCTGTACTTGTTGACTACAGGATATGAGCGATCAATGGCATAGTGACCTGGTTGTCTACAATTCCAACATAGATATTGACTTTTTTGTTGACTCTTTCTACTCTTGAGTTGTCCCTTTGATACTCAACTTGTTGATGATCATTCTCTTGGTTGGCCTATCATCCCTTGATTTGGAGGAGCCGAGTGTCTTCCGGAAGATTCACCCTTTCCTCTCTTGTAGTTCTTGTTAAAGAACTTGTTAAATCTTTTAACCATCGGGCTATTTTCTTCCGGGTCAATTGCTTCTTTGACCTCGGCTCTCTTCCCATCTTTGACAATTAGAGCATTTGTTTTGGGTACAACTGTCTCTTCCTGGTCTTTTCTTCTCTCTCAAACTCGTAGGCTTTGAGGTCCGAGAATAACTCATGATTGGATGTCTTTGATAGGTCCATGGAGTGTCTCGAGTGCCATGACCTTCATTTCCCATTCGGTGGAAGACTTTTAGGATCTTCATACACATTTCTTCCTGTGTATATTCCTTTCCAAGTGTAGATGACTCATTTGTGATTTCGAACCGAGCATCCGGTTGATCCAGGTTCTCTCCGAGATCATTTTGAAATTTTCAAACTTAGACGACCATTGATAATTTGTTTTCTTTGATTTGCTCGAACCTTCACAAATCAAAGTCAACTTGTCCCATTTCCTTAGCCGTTTTGCAAGATTTGACTTTATTGAACATAGCTTTGTCAAGGTTTTGTAGAGGATGTCCTTGGCTACATTGTCGAGGTTGTATCTTTTTTTGTCATCATTTGTCCACTCGGTTCTTGGTTTTTCAACCATGATGAGTCCGGGAGCAAAGATCTTCCTCTCCTTCAATTTTTGCAACTCTTCGCATACCATGTGTTCACCTTTAATATTTGCAGAGGCCCATCTTCTATTACTATCCACATCTCATCATGTAATCTTTGATAGATGAGCTCGCATACTGAATTTTCCAATCATCAAATTCTTCAATAGTGAACATAGGGATGCGTGTCGGATTTGCTTCCATGATAATAACTTTTGATGATAAAGGAGAGTTTTGAAATTTTAAGTACTAAAGCAAACTTTGAAAAGTTTGGAGATCTAGTAAGAACCGAGTGCGGAGGGTTCAATGAACCAACCGCTCGATACCACTTGTAGGTCCCAAGGGGTGTAAGTGTAAGGTTTAGAAGGGGGGTTGAATAAACCTTACCAAATTTTCGATTTAGTCCTTTTAAATCTCAGAGTTGATTCAAACAAATTTTGTGTCCTTGATGGATGATCGAATTAGTCACTCAGAGTTAATCTCTCGATTTCAATTTGAGCATTTGTTGATGAAGTAACTGTTTGTTGGCTATAATTTGACTCAATTTGTGGTTTTATTTTATTGGAAGACTTAACACCCTTATGTTTGATTAAGCAAGATTTTAGAGCTTGATTTAGTACTTATAAATTATCAAATGGATAGCAAATTTATCACAGATATAAGCGAGTTAGAAGTGCGAGTAAATTTAAATCGAAATGTAAATGACACATAAAGAAAGTTTTTATAGAGGTTCGAAGATGGGGTAATTCTTCTACTCCTCTCTTCTCCAACTCCTGGAGGAATCCACTAAGTAATGATCGGTTTCTGAGTGGTAACGGTCCGAGATACAAGTCTTGATCACAATGGCCGACTTGATCCTTAGGGACTCGATGCAGGAGACGCCTTGATCACTCGGTGGCTTCTCATACGACTCGGCTTCTTCACGGGCGTTTGCCTTGCTACTGACTCACTTGCTCAAGCTCTTTGGATTTGATCACGAAGCCCTCCAAAAGCTTAAGACTTGGTTCGGCCTTGAACCTTTCTACAATCCTTCCAGGAATGTAGACCCCTTGTTTTAAGTATCTTCCTCTTCAACTGGTTGAAGTTCTCTTTCCTTCACAGGTGAGTGTTGGATTGATGTACTTCTAAATGTAGGCTTGAGGATTGAGAATGTTTCAGTTTTTCTAATAAGCTTGTATATCTCAAGTGCGTGTCATTCATGCATCCTCTTTCTCAAACAAACTCCTCAGCCTTTTATAGTGAACTTTCAAAAATTTGCCCGTTGAAGAGATATGCTTATTTTTGAAAGTCACTTTGCAAAATCGTTGGCTTGCGTTCTTGGAATTACCATTTCCTCGTATGAATTGTTCTTTCACCTTTTGAGTTTCCGACACGGTGTAGTGCTTCCCATTGGTTCATTCCATTTGCACGCGGGATCGAGCACTCCGAGAAAGGTGGTATGGAGATATTACTTGTTTAAGTAAATCTCTTGATTTCGTGCATCTGCGGTTCTTTTCTGATTATCTCGACTTTTGCATTTCCTTGCTTTCCCAGGTGACTTAGAGTCACTTCCAATCATGGATGACTCTTTGTCACTTCAACTTGAGACTTGGCTTTTCTTGAGTTGACTTGGCTAGTGCTCCACTCACCATCTCATCTGCTTCTCCAAAAGAGTTCTGTCTACTCTTCTTGCCATACTCATTTGTCTCGCGGCGGAGTCTTCCTTCAGTCTTGTTGTCTTCTTGCATGTTGGGGTGTAGCTGACTTAACTCAGCTTGGCCAGCTCTAATTGTTACAATACAATTTACAACAAGAATTGGGGAGCCAACTTTCTGTTCTAAGTTTTACATGGCATTCATCAAAATCTAAACAATAAAATTCCTAACATATATATATATATATATGATTAATTATTCTTTGACTAATTTTTATCAAAATGGTGTTTAAACCGTATATAAAAGTTCAAGGCAATGAGATCTAATCAAGACATGAAAGTTGTTATTTTAATCCATTATCATGCATTTTCTTGTATAGATTGGGTGTTTGTTAATTAATGTTAACCACTTAATAATGCCCACATGGGGTTGCCACAAATTCATATTGTTAATGTTTAGGTGTTGGCAAATTTGATCTTTGTGCATAATGCAATATTTGGTGTTGTAACTCTGTGATGCAACACTAGTTGCACAGAATTTGGGTGGAGTTTATGCCAGATTTTGTGCTTTTGATATTTGGCATATTTTCTATTATATGAATATTGCTGATAATCTTGGATGTTTAACTAAATTGATTCAGCCATTTTAATTGTCATTTATTCATCTTTAATCACTTTCCTTGGGTACTATGTTGTTTTTCCTTTTATAGCTTGTAACCGTCCTCTAGAAATCAAGAAGAGGATTCCATTTTGAAGGCTATAAAAAGGAGAAGTCAGCCCCTTGAAGAAGACATCGAGAAAAATATTTTGAGCTTATAAGTTCTTCTTCAAGAAATCTTTTGTTCACTTTTGTCATTCTTCGGAGAAGAAGGTGAAGATCTACGGTGTGGATTGACTCAACCGTTAAATGCTTTGAAGTAGGAGGGATTCCGTGGGTTGAGATTTTGGAAGAAACAATCGAGAGATTAGTTGAATACAAGAGTTGGTGAATTTATAAATAGGAGTCTTTATGTTATTCAGAAATCCATTTGTATTTGTAATAAACTGTGTTTTTCTAATAGTGGATTGTTTTTCTCTAGGCGTGGCCTCGTGCATTAAGATTAGAGATGTTAAGCGGGTGGCCCTAGCCCTATAGGGCCAGCCCTAACGGGCTTTGGGCTAAACGGGCCTTGGGCAATGGGCACTACTATGCGGGCTAGCATTTTATAACCTAACCCTAACCCTAGCGGGCCAGGCTAAATGGGCCACTCAGGGCTACAAGCCAAAAAAAATATTATTTTTATTTAAATCTAATTTTTATACTAAAGAATGTATAACAATATAACAATCAAACTAAATATGCAAAACTAAATTACACAATTTTTTTATGTTGCATTAGGATAAAAGTCTTAAAATTCAAATATAATCAAACATCATCATTATCGTCAAAGGCTTTGAAACTTTAAGAACATACTTATTGCAATAAGAGTTAAAACAAAAATATGTGCAAAAACTCATTTCTAAAATGAAAATAGAAACAACAAACTACAATGTAGAATGATAAACAATGTATAATGAATATTTTCTTAATACCGTTTGATTTTTGTCAAAAAAAATTAAATAAATACAAATAATGATAAACGCAATTTGGTGTTCAATGTTTGTGCGTGAGATAAGTTGGAATCTCAAAATACAACAAAATCATCTTTATAATTATTTGCATAAAGTTTCAATTATTTGTCACATTTAAGTCACGAAAATTTTAAACTTTTAGATTATAATATTATATTTATTAGAGATATATAAATTATATAATATTTTAAATCATCATAATTGATTACATTTTAAGTCACTATAAAAATACATTTCTTAGGAAATGTTACGTAAAATTTTGTTATCCCTTTATTTACCAATCTTCTATTTTGAAAAATAAAAATTCAAAAATACCAAAATTTTAAAAAAAAAAGGGGGGGACGGGCGTTTAGCCCGCGGGCTAGACGGTCAAGGCCAAAAAGGCCAGATTTAAACGGGACATTTAGAGGCCCTAACCTTTTTTTTTTTTGCGGTTTAAACGGGTGACCACTGGGCTCCGCCGTTTAATATCTCTAATTAAGATTGAGGAATCTAAGACGTTAAAAATCATCGTGTTATTTATTTCCATTTGTGTGAATGTGTTGCATGTTTTAGTGTTACAACATTAACTTACAACACTTTTAGAATCTGGTCTGTTTAATTAATTTTAAGGCCTCAGATTCTTTCAATTGGCTTTAAGAGCCTTCCACTAATCCTTATTAGTGAGATCCTGTTATTTTTATATCTATTGTTAACATGGACATCTATCGTGAGGGAAGTTCTATTTCTCGACCACCTCTTCTCATTGGAAAGCAAAAATGAGAGCCTTCATCAAATCCGTAGATGAACGTGCTTGGAAATCCATTCTAACTCGTTGGACACCATCTAGTCATGTTGTTGATGGTGAGGTGTTCCAAAAATGAAACCGAATGGAATCTCACTTTGAGGATCAATTAGCAAACTCAAACTCTAAGGCACTCAATGCAATTTTTAGTGCAGTTGATGAAAATCAGTTTAAACTGATCTCTACTTGTGAAACTGCAAACGAAGCATGGGACATTTTACAAGTTGCCTATGAAGGAACTGAAGCTGTAAGAATGTCTAAACTTCAAATTCTCACTTCTAAATTTGAGCATCTTCGCATGAGTGAAAATGAAACTATCAGTGATTTTAATTCTAAACTCTGTGATATTGCTAATGAATCTTTTGCCTTAGGGGAAATATACTCTAATTTTAAACTTGTTAAGAAAGTGTTAAGATCTCTTCCAGAAAGATTTGCTTACAATGCGACTGCCATTGAAGAATCAAAGGTTCTTTCGGAGTTAAAGCTTGATGAACTGATAGGGTCTCTTCAGACTTTTGAAATGAACCTTAAAGAGATCAAGAAAGAAAAACTCAAGGAATCAAGTTACAAGAAGGAGAAAAGAGAGATTGCCTTTCTCGTTTGAAACATCGAGAGGAACAAACTCTTTGTGACGGAAGGATCTTCATGAATCACTTGCTTACTAAGAATTTTGGTAAATACTTGAAACATGCAAACAAATGTAGCAATTTTCCCGGAAGGAACTCACGGACCCTAGAGCAAGCAACATTACAATGGTGAGATCAAGAAAACTAAAGAGATAAAATGCAGGGGAATGTGGAGGTTTTGGGCATATTCAAGCCGAATGTGCAAATACCCCAAGAGCGATGATGAACAGGTGATGATGATGAAGAAGAAGAAGAAAGAAGAAAATGTGAGCAATGATGTTGCCTTCACTTCCATAAACAAAGAGGTTGGTTGTAATAAAACACACCCCAGTGCTATTTCTAGTGTTACAACGCTAATCAGGTATAACTTTAACCTTCCATTCACTAAAACATACCTAAACTCTGTAATTCTTGTAGAAGAAAATGACTCAAATGATGAAAACTCAGAGGATGAGTAAGAAGTAAGAAATGAACTCAGAAGAGTTTATCAAAAGATGTTCGAGAAATGGTTGATTGTCGCAAAATAAATGAGAACCTGGAGAGAAGGTTGTGTATCTTGTTGCAGAATGGGATTTACTCAAAGGTGAAGTAATAAAGTTTGGAAGGCTAGCAACAGAAAGGAAGGAAGAGCTAACCAAGGTGAGGAAAGAACTCACTGAGATGATGGTCTATGTCAAGAAACTAAACACTGGTAAGGGGAGATTAGATAAAATCCTATTTCAAGGAAAAATATATCAAGATCGTGCAGTATTGGATTTGGTTTTTCTTCAAACAAAAACTTTGCTAAAAGGGATAAAAACTCAAAAATTATATTTATTAAAGAAGGAACTTCATACAATCAGGTTGGAAAGAGAAATAATGGATTTGTTCCAATTTGTCACTATTGCAATCGTCCTGGCCATATAAGACCTAAGTGTTATCGTCTTCATAAACATTGTAGGCAAGGCGGCGAAATACGTCCTCGTGTGTTCAAACATCACCAAAGAAACACTTCTCGCTTTAAAGTTGATTTATCCAACAAATCCAAGAAAATCTGGGTTAGGAAAAATGAGTTTTCTTGTTATGTGTTCACATATCTTTAAAAGCTAATGTGACTGAATCATGGTATTTTGACATTGAGTGTTCTCGTCATATGACTGGAGAATTGGAAAAACTAATTAGTTTTGAAAAACATGAAAACGGCTTGGTCACCTTCGGTGATGGTGCTAAAGGTTAAATTTTGGAAAAAAGAACTTTGAATGTATCTTGTCTCTCTTCTCTAAAAAATGTTTTGTATGTTGAAGGACTGAAAACGAACCTAATCAGCATTAGTCAGCTTTGTGATGATGATTTACTTGTGAAATTTGATAAAAATATTTGTGCCGTCTTTGATAAAACTGAAAAATGCATTTTCAAATGCAGTAGATCCTCTGATAATTGTTATCCGATTCAGGAATAAATCCAGTGTTACAACACTTCTCTTGTGTGCAATAATTCCTCTTTGAGTGATATTGAATTGTGCCACCAAAAGTTAGGTCACATGAACCTTCATGTTATGCTGAATCTTATTGAAATAGGAGTTGTGTTAGGAGATCCTAAGCTTAATAAAGATCACTTTGGTGTTTGTGGTCCTTGCCAACTGTGAAAACAAAAAAGGGAATCACACAAAGTGTTGCAACATCTTAGTTCATGACATTATCTTGAAATTCTGCATATGGATCTTGTGGGGCCAATGCAGGTAGAAAGCATAGGAGAAAAGAAATACGTGTTTGTGTGTGTTGATGATTTTTCCAGATTCACATAGATAGATTTCATTAGAGAAAAATCTGACACTTTCACTGTTTTCAAAAGGCTGTGTCTTAGGCTGGAAAATGAGAAAGATTGTAACATTGGAAGGATCAGAAGTGATCACGATAGAGAATTTTAAAATTCTGATTTCTCTAATTTCTGTGAAAAACTTGGAATCTTTCATGAATTTTCTGCACCCATTACACCTCAACAAAATGGTGCTGTAGAAAGAAAGAATAAGTCTCTTCAAGAGATCTCTTGGCACATGTTATGATAACTAACTCCAAGGAAATCACTCTTAAAATGTGGGCTGAAGCGATTAGCACTACATGTTATATCATTAATAGGGTTCATTTACGTCCTGGAACTAACATGACACCCTATGAGATTTGGAAAGGCAAAAAGCCCAATGTCGATTATTTTCAT
The DNA here is from genome assembly GCA_016081115.2 of Rehmannia glutinosa. Classification (NCBI taxonomy): domain Eukaryota; kingdom Viridiplantae; phylum Streptophyta; class Magnoliopsida; order Lamiales; family Orobanchaceae; genus Rehmannia; species Rehmannia glutinosa. The sequence continues at coordinate 32,933,311 of CM071932.1, read as the reverse complement.
GTGTTTGGATGTGTTTGCTATATTCTAAATGACATGCATTATCTTGGTAAATTTGATTCAAAAAGTGATGTAGGAATTTTCTCGAGTTTCTTTAAATAGTAGAGTATAGGGTCTACAACATGAGAACCCGGACTATTATTGAATCCATAAATGTTGTTGTAGATAATACTAAAGATTTCGTAGAATTATCCAAAGACAAAGATGAAGAATGAGCAGTTGAAGCTGAGTTCAACAGTACTGATGAAGGTGTTACTGACGATGTTACAACATCTGATCCAACACCTGAAACTGATGCTTAAGAAGATCCAGAGTCAGAAGCAGATGAAGCCACTGAGTTTGATATTTTTGATCAAACCAGAAAAGAGCCACCCACTAGAATAAAGAAAAACCACCCAGTGGATCAAGTGATTGGCAAGTATCAGATGGGATTAAAACAAGAGGTAAGGAGAAGGTCAAATACAGGGAAATGGTAAGATTTTTTGCTTTACTTCTCCCATTGAACCCAAAAATGTTAAAGAAGCTCTTATTGATGAGTATTGGGTTAATGCCATGCAATTGGAACTGGAATAATTTGAAAGAAATTATGTGGGGGATTTTGTTCCTAGGCCTGAGAATTCTAATGTTATTGGAACCAAGTGGGTTTTCAAAAATAAAACTAATGAACTTGGTAATATAACTAGAAACAAGGCTGGGTTAGTGGCTCAAGGCTACACTCAGGTGGAAACAGTGGACTTTGATGAAACTTTTGCCCCTATGCCTGGCTTGAATCCATAAGACTCCTTCTTGCATTTTCTTGTGTTCTTAAAATCAAATTATTTCAAGTGTATGTCAAAAGTGTCTTCCTAAACCGTTTTCTTAATGAGGAAGTGTTTGTTGAACAGCCCAAAGGTTTTGAAAATCCCCAATTTCCCAACCATGTGTTTAAACTCAAAAAGGCACTATATGGGTTGAAAAAGCTCCGGGCTTGGTATGAAAAGGTTGACTACCTTTCTCGTGTGATACAAGTTACAAAAGGGGAAATGTTGATAAAACTTTATTTATCCAAAAATTTAAGAATGGTATCACCATTACTCAAATTTATGTAGATGACATAGTGTTTGGGTCAACTTCTAAACAAAAGCTTGATGAATTTGTTGGCTATATGTCTTCTAGGTTTGAAATGAGCATGGTAGGTGAGTTGAACTATTTTCTTGGTTTACAAGTGAAACAGGTTTGACAAAGGGATTTTTATCACTCAGAATAAATATGCTAAGAACCTTATCAAAAGATTTGGGTTGGACATTAAAAAGCACATGAAAACTCCCATGGGGACTAATGATAAATTGTCCAAAGATGAGGTGGAACTTCTATTGATCATACTTTACAGGAGTATGATAGAAGTCATTTATATCTTCGCTAGCAGCGGGCCCGATATTAGTTATAGTGTTTTGTGTTTGTGCTAGATATCGTATTGTCCTAAAGAGTCTCATTTGAAAAATTTTGTGAAAAGAATCATTCATTATGTAAATGGG